>CAIGRB010114467.1:0-17479 GCA_903798255.1 Fraxinus quadrangulata
ATTCGTGTATAATTCAGCTAATACCAATAAACCAAGGGTAATTTTTGCTCTATACCAATGGTAATTTGGATCCATTTGTCTATAGTTCAGCTCATAAATAAACCAAGGAATTTGGTCAAAACTTGGTATTAGTTCATTCAAAACTTAAATACTTGATTAGATAAAGGGGTGGTTCTATTACCGCCTCAATAAATAATACACTACAATTTTCTTATTTATTTAAATAATCATGAGTAAAATGACATAAATATACTATCTATTATTCTCAGGTTAAATTTACAAATGATCACCCAACTTTCTACTTAGTGTTACCATGACTAGGAGCGGACCCAGTTCATGCCCAGTGCTTTGGCCGCCCCCAATTTTTTCTACAACCCAATACCAAAAAAAAAAGTGGGCCAATTATTTGGCCCAAAATGTATGATACAAGCCTTGGCCCTGCAAATTTCAATTCATTACATTACACCGCCTTGTACCTACATCAACAGAGAATATGATGTACGCACTGCACGCCCCTCAATCCCTGTATCCAAGCAGCGTCGTCGGTCGCTGCGTCCACGTACCATCGCAGACTGCCAGACTTGCTCGTCCCCCTGAACCCCAGAACCAGGCCTAGGCGCGGCAGAGCCCAGCATCCAACGTTCATCTGGTAGGTGAGTTTTTTGTTTTCTATAATTTCAATTCGTATTCATATCATCTAGCATGACATCTGCTATAGTGTAGAGTGTAGAGTATTCATTTGGCATTTTGTATTGGATTTAGCTTATAGTGTTATTTGATTTCAAATTTCAATACCGTATTGTTGCCTTGTTAGGTCCACCCCTGCAGCCAAAGAATCAAAACTAATGGGGCCATCAGCCATGAAAATTTAGGATAAAGTAAGAACTCAATTTACCACAATCTTCTATTGGATTTGGCCTATTGATGAGTGGTCTACATTCATAATATTTAAGCCACTTAATTCATTATTTCGTTACTATTGAGAGTGTTTTAGAACGTTTTAATATTGTGATATAGGATGATTAAATTGAAGGAAATAAACAAAAGTTGGAAGAATTGGAAAAAAAGGCTAAATTTTAAGAGATCCAAAGCTCGGAGACTAAAGCGTAAATACTCAAAAGTTGCGCTGAACCTCATGATGAAGATTTGAGAGTATTAATGGTCAATTGGATGAAGAAAGATGTCAAATGGATCAAATATAACCAAAGAATGATCACACATCAAATTTCAACCGAAAAAGTTTTGCTCTGAATTTTTAGTCCTATATTGAGACTCACTTTTGGCACAGTAAACAATCGAATTAGAGGATTATGTCTAAGGTAAAGTTGTAACACTTTGAGTTAGCTTTCCAACACATTTTGAATTATCTCAATAGGATATCAGTAGAAAATGTTATGATAACAATACTGAAGGAAGGTGCAGTCTATCGTTTTACCCGAATCGGGAGCCATGGCGCCCATTATTCTGAAAATCAGCAGCAAGCGCGGCACTGGTACCCAATCTGGGCATCGAAGCGCCTCCTGGTGCGGGAAAAATATTTTTAGAATTTTTTCTTGGCCCAATTCAACCCTAATTCGTCCATGAACTCAAAAACACTATAAATACAACATTAAAAAACCCCTATTTGGAGAGGGAGAATTGAAGGGATGCAAGATTGAAAAGAATTAAGGAGGCAAGAACAACATGAAGAAAGAATATTGAAGATCCACAATCCTAATTTTTTCTATTCCCTTTCTTATGTTTTCTTATATGAATTTTTGTATTCCCATAGATTATATCATGAGTTCAATTCATATTCTAGGGTTTGATGTAGCCAAATTTGAGGTTGTGACTTGATGATTCCATAGTTATTTCTATTTGACTTTCTTGCATATATTTAATTGTGTTATGATTTTAAAGTTTTCAATTATCTGATCAATAATTGAATGAATAGATGCTAGTCAATTCCATCACTCGAGAGAGGGAAATTTAGGCTTGATCATAGGATTGACACAATGTAGGTTTTATAGGTTTCGAGAGAAAGTATAAAATCTATTAAGCTTACTCTACAAAAGAATTGGGACTTTAATAAATTTTAGGCTTTAATTCGGAATAGAAATATTGAGATCGAATTTTAGGATTATTTTCTAGTCGGCGCTCGAGAGACGGGAGAGAAATATATTTTGATTCTTACTTTTAAATATAGGAAAATCAATTGGAATAATTGAATAACATTGAATCATAATTGAAAATTAGGTGAAATAATTCCCTAGGCTCTCTCAATTTGATAATTTACATTCTTCGATTTTGTCACGACGAATCACATTAGATTAGTTAAAATATTCAATTAATCATTCATTTTCTAGATAAAATAGAAACTACCCAATTACAGTACTTGGTAGAAATTAAATTAAAATCCATGTGGGAGCGACTCTCTTAACTCAATCTTTATATTACAAATCTTGACACCATACACTTGCGGCATAAATTCACGTTGTGGAAAATGCGTGATAAATTTTTGACGCCGTTGCCGGTGATTGTTTTATTTGATTTTTACTAATATTATTGCCAAGTAGCTTTTGTTTTAATTTAGATTTTCTTTTATTTTGTTAATTTCAACCACCCACTCTGATTTCTTTGATATTTTTTCAGGTACTATTCAAGAATATGTGCATGATTCTAACGTTGGCAAGAGAGCAGAACAATTGAAATAAGTCATCTCGACATGGATACAATTTATGTATTTGTAGAAGACATTTTTTGCCAGCATTGCTATGGGACGCATTACACTGAGCAATGTTTACATAGACGCACCGACTCCCGTACGGTAAAGGTTCTAGGGTTCATAGAATATTTAAGATGCTGAAAAGAAGCAATTGACAAATCTGATGAATGCTACATTCATTTGGGGGATTATATACCTGACGATTGGGATGAAGACATCACACTTGAGGGAAATGGTCCTCTTTTATTTAACGAGAGAGTAATTGCAAAGTACTATAACAAACTTACCAAGATGGAAGAGTGCAACATATATATTGGGGACTAGAGTTATTGGAATGAATTGAAAATGTGGAAATACAATCCATTCGAAGGGGTTGAAAATAGAGACTTCTTATTGCCAGCGGACTTATACAGTGAATTGACTATTCAACCTGAAGAAATATCAACTATTGAAGAAGGATAGAAAGATGAGGAGAAATTAATCACAAAGGAACCAAACGAAGAAGCGGCAATTAATGAAGATGAATTGAACACACGTTCATTCGACTTCATTGATTGTCCAACAATTGAATTTGTGATTAAGTTTGAGGAGAAACAAGAAGTCTACATAGTTGAATTCGAATCAGAAAGAATAGACAAGTCATATTACATTGGAGGAGGCAATGTTAAAATTTGGAAAATCAACAAAGAGTGGAACAAAGGCAAAATGAGCAAGACATCAAAAGCTTTCTTTAAAGTTCTATGATGCAACTATCAAAATCAAGCTAAATGACTATAAACAAGCGCCTCTTGAAAGGCAACCCAAACTTTTTTATCTATTTATTCTGTTTTCGAATTATATGATAGTCTAATTTATTTTATATTTTATTTAAGAATCATCATCCATATCTCCTTAGGCCTTTAAGTAATTGAGTTGGTTATTAGATGTTTGAGCTAAATAACCCTTGTTCTATATATTTAATATCTAAATTTTAATTTTTCAGGAATATAACATCGCGGAACACTCAAACCAACATTGATAAAGAGAAAACGGGATAAATCTCAAGTTTGGGGGAGAAGATAGAAGAAGCATCCATCAAATCCAACATCATAAGCACTAAAACGTCAGCAATGCAGAAAATTCAGGGAAATCCTCATCATTTTTCTTTAATTTTACATTGGGGGACAATGTTCAATTTAAGTTTGGGGTGTATTATAAATTGTCTAATTGCCCAATTTTTTTATTTTGTGTGATTTGTGTGCATGTTTTTTTTTTAGAAAGAAAAAAAACAGAGAGAATTTACACATTTTTGCATGTTTGCATGAGTTAGATAGTCTTGCCGGCATTGGTGTATGTATCTGAGAACATGTGTTGGTTTATGAATTGTGGATAAGTTATGTGTTTGAGTTAATATTTTTGCTTATTCATGTGAAACGAAAAATATTTATGTACGTGAGTTGATTGTGGTGTTGTATATGAGTAGGTTGATTCACATTTATAGGTTGAAAAAGATAACTTAGATGATCAATCCCAAAATCGAATATTCACTATATCCTTAACCTTGTATATTATAATTTGGGGCATTCAAGCTGGTAAATGATATGATTAAGGATTATTGTAATTCCATGCATGCTAAAAAAAAAAAATTTTTTTTGGAGTTTATTCACCTTTCAAGTATGAACTAAGTGATGACTATATGCTAGGAATCTAGCCCTTTAATTATTTTTGTTTTCCTTTTAAAGAAAGAGCATTGCACTTGTTAACTCATTGCTTCATGCTTACACATTTTTTACCCGAGTTAGTAAGTTTTTAGGGGTTTCTTAAGACCTGGTACCCTTTGGTATTTCAAAATCAGAGAGTTACCGACTAAAAGCTCGCTACAGGGGTCAAGAAGAGAAAGAAATGGTGAGATTAATCTTGAGTTGAAAAAAAAAAGACAACATCAAAATAAGTGAAAAACAAATTGTGTAATTGTGAAAAAAATGTTGAGGACTTAGATATTTAGTGGGTTTGAATTACTTAGTATAAGCTTGATTATCAAAGCACTCATAAATTTGGAAAATTATCACATGATTTGAATTCTTGACATTGCTGGCGAAAATGAATCAAATTTGAGTGTTGTAAGAATTTAGTATTGAAAATTAACTTTAGAATACACTGTGGGAAGTGAAAAGAAAACAAGTTTGAGGGTGTATGAATCTCATGAGCGAAGTAAGGAAATATTTGACTTTTAAGGTCGGGAATTGGATCAACTCATTATTGTATAGTGTTGCACTTAACTCTCCACACACGCAACCGTTTTGCATTGAATATGTGAGAATTTAGCTTAGGCATTATAACTTTAAAGTGATTCATGAAATTGATGTTATGTTTTCAATCGTAGCTATGAAGATATCTAGCGGAATGTGTTTTAAGTGATTTTGTTTGATTTAGTTTTCGTTTGAAGGTTCGTAAATTATTTTCTAGAGTTTTGTGTTTGCTCGAATACAAGCAAAATACTAAGTTTGGGGGTATTTGATGAGCGGTCTACACTCATGAGATTTATGCCACTTAATTCATTATTTTATTACTTTTGAGAGTATTTTAGAACGTTTTAATGTGTGTTTTGATGTTGTGATATATGATGATTAAATTGAAGGAAATAAACAAAAGTNTTAATATAAATCGAGCGCTTCATGGGAGGCAACCCTTTTTTCTATCCATTTTTACTTATTTTGATTAACTATTGCATTATAAGTAGGTTTAGGGATTGCATTAATTTAGGAATTCATGCATTTAAATGGTTTTTAACACATTTATGTAGTACTTTAAGACTTACATTGTAACTTAGACATGTTTACTTTTTAAGTTCATTTTATTTAGGCCTATCGTTAACATCCTAGCATTACATTAAACTTACATTGATATGATATGCATTCTTAATGTTGCACCTAGATTTCAATCTTCTTAATGTTAGAATATTAGAAGTCTTCTTGGTGTGAATACATTACAAATACTTAAATCTTATTTGCTATCATTAATATTTATTTTGAATTCTTGAAACAGAAAGTTCAAGTCTAGCAATAAAGAAAAGTGGTGGTTGTCATGAGATCTACCAACTGGACCAGCCTGATCCTTCTACCTATCTGCATATTCTCCTAGGGAGTGTCCGATCCTTACTACTTTATTTTGATTATTTTTACTCTTACGTTGAGGACAATATTTGTATAAGTTTGGGGTGGTGGAATTTTCATGACACATTTGTCATTCATCAATATTTGTGTATAATTTACTGCTTTTGTGTGATTGTTCGTTAAAAAAATAATAATAATAAAATGAAAAAAAATTTAGTAATAGTTTTTATTTATTTTCTAGTATTTGCTCCTTGTGTGTTTGTGTGGGTTCGATAGTTTTGTCAGCAATAATATTGAATATTAGAATATGTATAAACCAGGGATAGTGGAAATATTGCATGATTATAGTGGTATCAATCGAGCCGAGCGGGTCGTCGACTCGATCGCTCGACTCGTGAAAAATGAGCCTTAAGCTGCTCGGACTCGTCAAAAGACTAGCCCGAGCCAAGCCACGAGTGAGCTTGACGAGCCGAAGTCATGAAAAATTTTTAAAAAAAATTTAAAATAGTGAAAAAGTAAAAAAAAAATTCAAAAAGCTCGTGGGCTGAGCCAAGCTCGCCCATGAGCCGGCTCGGCTCGTGAGCTTATGGCTCATTTCTCACTAGCCATGAGCTCAAGCCGAACTCATGGGTTTAAGGGCCGAGCCGAGCCCATGACTACATGATTAGATTAACCAATACTTGTTTATGTGAAACTTAACATTCTTTGTGCACGACACTCGTGTTTTATACATTAAGTTGGTGATTTGGCTCATTACTTAGAGCATTTTTGTCTCTCATTATTGGAAGAAAAATAGAGTAATGAATAGTATTTTTTGAAGAATGTGTGGTTGAAAAGTAAAGTAACTTTATTGGTTTGTGTGTAGAATATTTTATTGGGTGAATGTGTGGTGGAGAATCTTACTTTAGCAAACAATTTTTTGAAATAATGGTAAACAAACAGGGGCTTAAAGAAGAGTTGAAAATAGTAAGTTAAACCTAAAAAAAATTCTATTGTATTTATCCATAGTCCATTTACAGAGTAGTTTGGATATGGCTTAGCTGTTACAAGGAAATATTGATATAAGTAGAGGTTCTGTGCTTGAAATTATCTTGTGTGAATTGTCTAAAATCGATAAGACAGACGAAGTGAAAGTCTTAAATTAGGGGTTGTTTTTAGATACTGAATGTCAAAGAAAATGGGCATAGCACTAGTTTATGTGTGAATAAAATCATCTTTTTGAGCCTGTATAACTCGAGTGAATAAGTCTATAAGGGTTTAAAGTCTAGTTCTCTATGGTCATTTGACTTAGGAGTCATCGGCTTAAACTCGTTACATGAGTTATATAGAAAGCAAAAGAGAAAATGTTTGAAAAATATTTTTAAAAAATAGAAAAAGAGAGAAAATAGGAATAATTGAGAAAATACACAATCACAATGATTAAGCTCCAAAATATTTGTTGATAAAACTATACCTTTAATGCGAGACAAGTAGTTTAGTTTAGTCTTAAAGGTCGAAGTAACAAAAAATATAGGAGAATCTCGATTTATTGAAATGTGAACTTGTAATAGTGATATCTATCCAAACTAAGAGAGTGTAAGGATTAGAATTAACTTTAGGACGCACCTCGAGAAAATTGAGTGAAAAGAATAAGTTTGAGAGTGTATACATCTCGAGCGAAAGTAAATATTTGACCACTAAGGGTCAGGAGTTGAACCAATCATGAGCTTGATATGTTTGCATGAGTTTATACCTACACAGATCGAGTTTTCCATGTAACTAGTAGATGTTGATTTGATTTTATGATGTTGAAACTATTTATTTGGTTGATAGTTAAATTTTAATCATTAGACACGACAAATTGTCAAAGCATGTTTTGTTTGAGAACAAACAATTGTTCAAGTTTGGAGAATTTGATAAATACAATTTATACACTTATTTAGTGCACAAAATATGGACAACTGTTGGTAAATATATCAAAATGTAGCTTAATTCTATATAAATTATGTTTTGTAGGGTAATATTGATGGACATGATGGAATTTAGGTGAAAAAAGGGAAAATGGCTAATATGGAAGAAAATTAAAATTTAGGGACCAAAGTGAAAATATTCGAAAAATGATTTGGAAGAAGAAACGAAGATATTAAAGATTCGAAAATGAATTTAGTGAAGATATGAAGTATTGGAAGAAGAAGAAATAAAAAAAGAGGTCAAAAAACGAGAAAACAGAGTTTGGGGACCAAAACAAAAAGAACAAAATTTCATTTGAACTATGCTATAGCATAGTGTAATGTATCATACGATCGCATGGTCAGCTTTAGGAAGTTCCATAGCCAAGTTTCGTTGAACTATGCTATAACATGAAATTGTACTATGATATAACATAGTACATTTTCGGAAGAAAAATTCTGATTTCCTTATATGATTTCAATTTTTATGGAAACAAATCTTAGGACGTCTTTTAAAAACTTAAGACTATCTAGAAGTGGTCATCATGCATTACAACACATTCTAAGAAATTTTGGAATATAGAAGGAGGCAAGAAACACGAAAATTGACTCCATGATTCGAAGATTCAATTCAAACTTTATTTGGGTGATATCCATTCTTTAATGTTTTTTTCCTTTATAACATATTAAGCTAAATTTATTTGTGCTAGTAGAACGATGAACCTTGTAATATGAGTTTTTATTCTTTAGTTTTACATATTTGACATTGAAAACACATTTTTTTTGGATTTTGAATGATTTACATGATTATCTTTCTGTACAATTATGGTGCACGTTAATTGTATGAATTTGGTTGTTTATTTTATGTATTTGAAAGAAGAAAAATCGGCTCGACATAGTGTAAATCGTCATAGGGTTCGACATGGGATAGAAATATACCGTTATGCCTTATATAAATATTTAAGTGTTCATAAAAAATTATGCATTCTTGTATATTCGCATCGTCATAGAAATATAATAGGGTTATATATGAGAATAGATTTAACATTATTCGAAAGAGATTGTTAAATAAAATAAGAATATTCATTTGCCAAAATTCAATCGTGTTGTCAAAGTGTAGAACTAAGATTAAAAATGATTATTGCATGAGAATTTGGGATCACAATGCGTTTGTCATTTATTAAACACATCAATTTGTATTTAACATGATTCGCATTTAGTTTAGTTAATTTATTCATAATTGCACAAGTAGAATATTTTAGTCATAATTTTGTCCAAACAAACACACCATATTATTCGTGTTTCGGTTAAAGTAGCGATAATTAAAATTGAACTGAAATTCACTTTATTACTTGTTTAAGGAACCGTACACTTTCGGTGGTTTTAATTCGAAAGATGTTTTCGTTAACACGTTTTGTAAGTACTTTACAAAAATTCATAGATTTAATGCAATATCAATAGGAAAAAGTGTATTTTTAGTTCAATCTGTCGTTATGACTCAAATTTCTTGTTGTTTTCAAGTGATTGATCATCGGAATCAAGATTTTTTTTTCCTTAAAGATTATTGAAGATAATTTGATTATAAATACTACATACATTTTTAAATCTATTGTTATATGGATTTTTTAAAAATTAATTTTGGATCTAGATTTTATAGTTTATATTGTGTTTAATAATTTATCATGTTTTTGCCCTTATTAATTGATCTCAAACCTTGAAGTATATTTCCGTTTGTTGCCTTATTTAATTAATTTATATATTATTATATTACAAGAATGATAAGTGATTTTAACTATATTTTATCTATTTTTAATCAGGCAAGTAATTTAATACTTATTTTCATAAAATTTTTAATATAAATAATCGGATCGAACCAGAATCGATAGTTCGCTTTTGGTTCGATCCTATAGTTAGATATGGAACTATTCGTGTGAAATTCGCAAGCGTACGATATCGTGACAAGTAATAGAATTGACGACTTAAAAGTACCATCGTCTCACGTGGAATAAATTCAATTCAAGTGTACTGGTTTCTGATCAAATTCAAAGTAAGCGAACAAATGAGATTCGTGATTTGTAATTATTCTAAATAAATCTACGAAAGCTTGTGAAATTAGAGTTTTGTATGTATATGGAATGAGTGTATTGGATCACGAATCTACCTATTATTATCTATTTCAATTCTCGATTACGTAGTTAGTTTTATTCATACATTCTTGACAATCGATAATTCTATTGTAATTAATTCTTTTTTTTCATGACAAATAAATATATTCTAGTCACGACCTAAATTTGTTCACAATCCGAATTCGAATGAATAGAACACATTCAATATCATGGTTATATCAAATATTGCACACGTGATAGATATTATTCATAATATTTATTGCACGTATGTTAATCAAACGGTATTCTAAATCTATTGTGAGTTTTTTAGCACTACAACAAGCAATTATATTTTTAATTGGTGATCAGGCAATCAAATAATAAAATTAAACATGCAAAGATTAATTAAAAAAATGCAAGGATTTAACTAAACACTTGTATTGGATTACAAATAAATAATAAAAAGTTTCATCTTCATCCAATACATGAAAAGAATTAGCCTAGTATATTGTTATGTAAATTACACAAAAAGATTTGAAATAACATTACCCGAAATTAAAAACAATGCTTGGAAAGTGAAAAATCAGTTTCTTCTTTGTTAATCTTCAACCCGAACTTTGAATTTTCAATATCATGTGTTAATTCTTTTTGAATCCCGTGCTTGCCTCCTCTTTGTGATGAAAAATAGGACATTTTATGTGGTAGTTCTTTCTGGCCATCCCTTATAAGTTAAATAGTAGGTTGGATTTGATTTCCATAAGAATGTGGATCAAATGAGGAAGCTGGGCAGTTCAAACCCAAAAATGCCCCCCAAGACGCGCGCCATATGTTCCACTTTGCGTGCACCAACTATTGACTTTGCTCTTGGTAAATGCACACCAGGTCCCGCGCACATGACAAAATGGCGGGCCTGCCATTATAAAATATTCCTTTTATTGCACTTTGATCCCCCAAATTCTTTCTTCATTCATTTTAGCTCTTTTTTTTATATCTTCTTGGTCCTCCATCTTCCAATTCCATCAAATTGCTTCCTGCCCTCCTTCAATCATCGACATTAGGCCCGAATCAACTATTAGCACTTTGCGATTTAGTCTCCAAGCTTTAGATTAAGTCCATTTAGCCAATTAGTTTTGCTCATTCTGTCCAATTTCATCATTTTTCATCTAGATGCACCTAACAAATAAAATATATATAAAATTAAGTCTGAATTCATTTAAAATAACAATAATTGCTCTAGTTTAACAACTGAAATAATTGTACAAAATCCATTTATCAGAAATCAATGGTTCTATTTCAAATATTCTCATTAGTACTCGTCCGATTTGGTTCCCTTCGGAACCAGATCTAATTGAACCACGTCCACTCGTATTGTCTACCATTAGATTGAGCAACCTCTGACATAGAGGATGCACAACATTATTCTCCAAAGTCGACGGAGTTCATCACGATTGCCATCATTTTGGTTATAATAAGAATACTATCATTGTCAGCAAGTTCTTAATTACTATGACACACTTTCCTTTTTTATTTGTTAATTTATCTACTTCATAAATAAGTTTGAGGCTCTCAAATTTTCAGATGAGGAAGATCGTGTGCCTCTGGTGAATTAATTAAGTATTTCGTCAATGCCTTCTCATATTTGAAGGCCTGGGTGAATCAGAATTGATTTGATCACTGTTAATATTAGGGAAAGGAGAAAGAGGGCGGGGTTGGGGTTAGGATGGTGGGGTGCCTATTCTTGGAAGAATTAAAATGGGTCGCGATGTAGGAAATAATATTTGTGGCGGCAATATAGTTACCCTTTTAGTTAATATTGGTGTAAATTTGTCGTGGTATATTTATTGAAAATATGTTTTAATTGTAGTGTGATTATAATGTAGTGTAATAAATAAAATTCGTGATAGTAATATAATTGCCCTAGGTAAAATTATAAGTTGTTGAAATTATAATTTGCTAAAAATGAACGATGGAAAACTAGATAATTAAGTAGCAGTTGTGAGTCATATTGAATGTGTAGTTAAAATTAATGTTTAACTTTTGACTAAAAGTAAAATGTTTCCCACACATGCCATAAACCTTTCAAGGTTAGACAAACAAACCTGCCTTGTATTCATGAACGTTGAAATTCCCATCCAATATATCCCACATCGAATTGAAAGGAAACCTAAGAGAAAGTTGTGTATTATAAATTAATTGGGCCATAACTAAATTAAGCATACCTTTCTCGGCCTTTTGGCTAAGATCAAGTGTAGTATCTGTTCTTATCAGTTTAATATCTGATATGTGGGCTATTAGCCCACACGATATTAAATAAATTTGTTAAGGGGAATGCCCACAAAGGTAGCTTGCTGCCTGGGTCTTTAAGCGTCGCCCATGCGTTGCACTACTGCACGGGCCTGGTCGTACCCCAAAATGTTATTATGAGCACAGATTAAAATATCAATAATTATATGAGCACAGATTAAAATATCAATAATTATATTATTATGAGCACAGATTAAAATATCAATAATTAGAAATAAAAAATCACAATTATTTTATTATTCTTCAAAAATTTTATTTTTTATTACTCTTTTGTTCAAAAAAAATAATAATATATTTTTAAGCTCTCTTACACCCATTTTACATAAATTAATTTTATAACAATTCAAGTAAAATCTTGACTATACTAATTTATTTTTGGAACATTGACTAGACGATTAACATCACAATTTTTTAAATTTCATTTTTAGATAAAATTTTATTATTTTTTATGGAGAGACAGATAAATGAGAGAAAAAGTAAATTTAGATAAAAACGAAATAGTAATTGAATTTTCAAAAAACAGTTAAAATTTGATATGTTAAGTGTTAGATAATGTAGTACATTGGTTGCGTTCTACATGGCTGCACAGCTAGGTGAGCCTAATCAGGCATGAGCTAGCTCCTTGGCTCGTGCACCGTCGCTCGCACGATGATTTTTAGTGCTTGTCCCACTTAACATACCTATGTTAAATTAACATAAATGTATCATGATTAACAGAAATGATGATGCGACATAATTCATTATTTATCATCCAACTAAATAAAAATGTATATTTTTGGACAAGTGGTGCTTTTCAAAAAGTATCTTGGTCATAATAGATATTATATATTTAAAGTTAAAATTTAAAAAGTAAAATTTTTTACTCACTCCAACAAACTCTATATATATATATTTTTTTTTGCTCTTTATTCTACTTTTCCCAACCATCATTGTTTTATCCTCATAATTTTTCAATTAAAATATGTACTTAAAGTTGTCAATAGCTGAAAAATCCAATATATATACCATGAATACTGAAGTAGTGGAGTATTGAAGCTTGTAATTTTATTAAATGATGATAAAATACAAATAGAGAGTGTGTTTGACTATTGAAATCATATAAAAAAAAAAAGGAACTTATTTTAGAAAGTTCTCAAAGATGCTCTAATGTAATTAGTTAGACTTTTAATCAAAAGTACATACGCATTATTTTGCCCTTGTTTGGTACAAATTAATTTTTTTTTTTCAAATTCATTTTCAATTAGACACTGTTTCAGGATATTGAGTGAGTGTTTGGTGAGAATTAAAATTAGATTTTTAATAGATTGTAGAAGTTTTTGAAATGTGTGGTTGAAAAGTTGTGGGATCCATAAAAAATTGTTAATATCGATTGTTTGACTTTGACTTAAATTAAAATTTAATTTTAATCCGAAACAAACAAGCCCTAATGTTACACGTGAATTCATAACTTTTTTCTTATTTTTAAACATACATTCTCCACAAAAATTACTTTTCACAAAATTTATTATCAAATAATCTACATCAGACCCTTTGCCTTTTTCTGATAAATGTACTGCTTGACAAGCATATTCCCAACTGTTGCGCCCGTGTTTGTTCGGTTATGTTTCGACCTAAAAACTTGCAATTATTCATTGTGAACAAAAAATAGCTGGATGTAGCCATTCAGGGCTTCATCTCCAACTAAGTCATTCTATCCAAGATTTGGTGAAAGAATTTTGAAATTTTAAACAATTACTTGAAATAGATTGCCTTAAAAGGTTCCATGGAAAAATTTATTGATTCACTATCAGCAACTATCCTTCTATGCAGTGTTGAACATTATGCATCTTGAATGCAATCTTATGCTGTTTTATCTTGGCAGTCAAACATCTTCTGAAGCTGCTTCGCTTGTTCTTCAATCTGCAGCTGCAAGTTTCTTTGACTCTAAATCGGAGATGAAACAAAAAATGAGTAATGAATGAATGAAGCGAGAGGGGGAATAGCAAAGGGCTATAGAACAGTACCTCCAATTGCTCGTGTAAGTGCCTTTGGACGTCTACCTGTAGCCTTAGTGCTTCTACTATTTGCATCCCCCTGTGTATATTACACAGTCGTTTAACAGTGATAGCTAAACTCTTCGTTTAACAAGATGAAAATAATCCCTCTACAAGTGTGCGGTCAACCAAAATTAACGTAGTCCAAAAGAATTGGTTTCCTTAAACATTTGTGACAAGGTTGGTTTCCTTGGAAGTATGCAAGGATATGCAGTTTTGGATCAAATGGAATGGCAAAAAATCGTTCATGTAGTCGATTTCAAATTTATTGAATGTGAAAATAAGCAGAAGATAATCTTATTATAGGATGTTATGAATCCACAGTTGGATCTCCATTTCTTTGCTATGATTCATCAGCAAGAATCTTGATTTTTGGAAGAATATTTATTGGATGTTAAACTTACGTTTCTGCATCGAGTTGTGGGGTTGAATCGGTGCATATCAGTTTCTCACCTTTCCCTGCGTTATTGAAACAGATAAAACCATAAACCATTGTCAAAGAAATGAATAAATTATGGGCACTAATTCAAATAAATATATACCCCTCCCTAACATCTCAAGTTTTTAGATGAGGTTGTTCAAAGCCATTCACTATCAATGTAAGTGATGTCGGGTAGCGAATCATGGTGCACGTGCGCGTGCAAGCAAAAAGAAACTTTAGAAAGTTTACAGATAGGACCCGAGGCACCAGTTTCTATCTATTCAAGTTTCGCTATTGCCAGTACCTTTTGTAGATTCTGATACGTAGTGAGAAACACGATACTTCTGCAGAAATTCAACGAAAAAAAATTATATGAAAACTCGAGATTTCTCGGGGTTGGTTAGAGCAGAATATATGTATAGCTTGGCAAACCTGTAAATGGCTCTTAACATGAAAGATTGTCAATCCATCACAATTCATTAGCTTTAGAATTCCCTTAGGTGTTGCCTCTGCACTCAGCCAATTCAATAGAATAATAATTAATGACTTACGTATATTACAACAATCGCTTCAAATAAGTACTTATTTTTTACTTACTTTTGGCACCCCCAAGTCGAGTTACGCAGTTGATGAATTTCTTGTGAAGATCCTGAGTCCATCTTATCCGCGTTTTATTTCGCAAGGTTGGTTTTTGTGAAACAACATTGTTGGAAACAGTAGATGTAATCCCTTTGCATCTACCTGGCTTCATAATCTGAGTGTCATAGGAATAATTCTTCACCTGTCAAAACATACGTAAATATATTGTTTTACGAGCGAGGAAAATCAGGTATGAATCGAGGTAAACTAACTTGCTCACTTTGATATTTTTGTCGAAGCTTAAAAAAGAATGGCTCAAGCTTTGATTCTGCTGGAAGTGTGATCTAATGGACTGCTCCTGTAAGTTAAGGACTTGATTACCATGAAAAGAAGATTGCACAAGGGAATGCAAAGTGTCTCTATGTGGAAAATTGGCATCATCTTTTGGTGCTGATTCAAAATCATTCAAAGTATCATTGATCATCGACATTTGAGAACACGACGAGGTGTTGCCAACGTTATGAACGTAACTTGGGGACTCAAACTGGATGGAAACATCAACATCAGATAAATTATTTGACGTCAGATTCAGCTTTTTAGCATAAGATTTTCGCGACTCAAAAGAAAAACCATCAACTGATTCAAAGCCATGCCGAGCATCAAACTGTCTATTGTTCATTTTTAGGCTACCAACGAGAACAACGAAAAGTAAGGCAGTCGAAGAATGAACTCGAAAGGATGGTGCTTATCAAATAAGTTTGTCTAACTCTATCATAGAAGAATCGATGCAAAATGACAAGATGACTCCAAGAAATAGAAGATTGAACCAATGAGAAAACTCTTTATAACAAGAAAAGGTGAAATTTTTCATGAGCTTTGTCTATGCTTTTTAAATTATTAATAAGGAAAAGGATAGGGACGAAAACGCTTATAAGATACAGCCCAGAAGAGGACATTGACAGAGAAATAGGCCAAGATGCATCTATGCTGATATAGACATGAACCTGTTATCAATATAATTTAAGACAAATTCCAATTAAGATAAAGCAATATAATTAAATGACAAACAGCTTATTTGCCAGTCATCAGGGTGGACTAATATAATTCAAAACAACTTTCATTTGTATCCTCTGATCTATGCAGATTCTTTAAGAAAGTGATGTTTTAGTCAGTTAAATAATATGAGATAGAATGTTGTCACGGTTGGGATATATGCCCAAATCTATATTTCGACTTGATTTATATTTTTTTGAATAAGATGTCGATTTATATTCTAATTATTATTCACGAATCTAATATTTGAGGACAGAATAAAATTTACCTTGATCATGGCTATTATTATAAATTGAACACTTAAGTTGTTAAGTGTAGAAATATTCAATCTATAAAGTGATCAAAAGATCAAAATTAGTTGTTCACGACTAATAAATGAAGTCGGACACTTTATTTTGATAAGGTCATGTTATCTTTATTGAAGTTTATCTTGAATTCGGAGACAAAGATAATTATGTGTTACCTGCGTTGGACATGACCACATAACATTTAATCTAATGTGAGTGATGATCATACATAATAAGCATTATTACGAGTCGAACAGATACCTGAATTCTGGACGAATTATGAATATTAATAATTAATTCGATTTCTTTTATGTGACAAAGAGTGAGATTAATTATATAATCAATACCTTTTTACTTTTAGAACGAACCAATTAATGTACATATTTTCGTAATATGAAATCCATCACCTAATTTATAGGAACAATAGTTACCATAAGTATTTTTTTTAACTAGCAATTTAATATAATCCCAGTAGTTTAACAATTTTACTCTTATTTATCACAATAAATTGTGATGTGAAAAACAAGACTAGTAAAAGTATATAAATAATTAAAAATGACTAACTGGTCAAATAAGTCACTTATAATTTTCTNTTACTCTTATTTATCACAATAAATTGTGATGTGAAAAACAAGACTAGTAAAAGTATATAAATAATTAAAAATGACTAACTGGTCAAATAAGTCACTTATAATTTTCTTTCTCAATTTTTTGTGCCCACACACAGTAAAAGTAAAAGAGAGAAAAATGTATAGCGTCCTTTGGAGTTCTTAGAAGAACAATGGAGAAGATTTGGAGCTTCGAAGTTACGTTAATCAAAAGTGTAAAGCACGCTTCAAGTATAATGCAATAAAAATCAACGTCTTTAATTAGTTAAATGCGTATTTTCTAGAATTTCAATTACTACACAATTGGCAATCGATCCTATTTATTTCGATACATTCCATACAAATATATGACAATACGTAGAATT
>CAIGRB010114497.1:6287-55470 GCA_903798255.1 Fraxinus quadrangulata
AAAAAAAAATCACTTTAATGGACAATTTCTATGTAAAAGCCAAACGAACACTAATCTTTGATGAAAAAAATGATTTTTAGGATTTTTTTTTTCCCCTTTTTTTTCTTTTTGGGAATTGAAACAAATTTTATAACCAATTGTGGAAAAAATTATCACTTTAATAGACAATTTTTATGTAAAATAAAGTCAAACGAATACAAAATTTTAAAAATTTTCAGGTAAAAACTTATACTAATCAAACGCACTTAATTAACAATTTCTCGCAAAACAATTTCTAAGCAATTATTTTCTCTAGAATTTATTTTCTTTCCACCAATTTTCTACATTTGCAATCAGACGAACCCTAATTATCTTCTATATAAAATACGGCAATACCATCCTACTAACGGGTGTACCACTACCACTACTACCTCCTCCACACTGCCACCACCTTAATCAGGGAGATTTCTCTCCCTTTTTGTAGGTGAAATGTCCCCTTGATTTATCTATAAAAGTTCTTTTAGTAAGGTGATCATCCTTATCATATAAGCCTTGAATCGGCTTTCGAAAAAATAAGTCCATATATTTATAGAGAAGAATTTCCCTTTGTTATATGTGAATTCAGAAGGAATTTATCCCTCTCGACTCGCACATTAAGGGGAAGGAATACCATCTCCCTCTGTTATTTAAGAGCTGTGAGGAATTTCTCCTATTAAATATGTAAATTCGAGGGAAACCCTCTTTGTTTCAACAATGGTAGTGGCGTTGGGGAGGTAAAGATGATGTCATGGTGGTGACAACAGTGGTGGCGACGAGTTTTGAATACTCCATAATGGGAGTACCAATTTTTTTTTCCCTCTTAATGCGATAATGGTTACAATTAATAATAAATAAATAATTTGATTATTCATTTTGTTAATTTTCCTCATCATCATTTATTCAAGTTTCCCAAACATACTTTACGTTGTTTGATATATTTACTTGATTCAACGATGTTATTGTTAAATTTAATTATTCTTTTTTACTCTATAGCCTGATCGTACAATGCAGTTAATGGACAGTGAGACGAGTTCTTAATTCATATTTATAAAAGAAGAATTATTTTTGCATGCATTAATTAGGAGGAGGCTAACAGTTGAGCGTTTATTCAATGTATGGTACAACAAATTAATTAGGAGGTAAACAAACATTTATTATGTGTGGCCCAAGTGTCCATTAATTGTTTGAATTTCAACGGGAAAACGGTTTAGGATTCTGTTATGTGTACATAATAAAATTCATAAGGATGTCTATAATGGACAAATGACATCCCTACCTTTATTCCATAAGGATAGAATTTTTCTATTTTCACACGATTTTAAAAAAAATGTAATTAATTGAAAATATAATTTTTTTTCTTACATTTTTTTTCTAATATACCCTTATATCGAATAAGGATTTCAATAAAATTAGTATATATTTGTTGATAACAATGTACATTAATTTGGGGGATATTAGAAAAATTAATAAATATCTATTTATTCAATAAGGAAAATGACTTATAATTTGGGATAGACGAAAAAGAAAACCAAGCATATCTTTATGAGACGGAAGTAGAACTATTTAATAGTAATGTTAAGCACCAATTTAGGTATAGTTCAAGTGTCACTAAACGGTAGATTACTTTTAAACTAAAAATAACAAATCTAAATATTTTTGGAAATTGAAATAAATTTTATTTCTTTTTAGGATACAAAAGAAAATATTCTCGATGGATATGAGTGAATACCTTTTTAAGGAAAATCCCTATTTTACGAAAGGAATTTGAAAGAGTAAATACGAAAATATGGTATCCTACCGGGTGGGTCAATCTCTTTAAACCTATTTTGGCCGTAACACAGACATTCAAGGCACTAGAAAGCGTCACTTCCTTGTCTCACACTCGTTCACCAAACTCCCTCTCTAACTTTTCGTGTATGTTTGTTATATGATTAAATCATATTTTCGCTATTCAATCTTTGTTGTCACATTCATAGGCCACCATGGTCCATGGATACAACCAATATAGATCCAAGTTGCATACAAAAAAGATAAGATTAGACCAATAGGCCACCATGGTCCATGGATACGACCAATATAGATCCAAGTTGCATACAAAAAATGAAAAATAAAAATAAAAATAAAAATAAAGAAGATAAGACAACAAAATGGACTGTAAATGGAATGGACCACGCGGGTTCCATTATTTTTGACCTGTAAAATAGGCCGAGCCCCGTCGTGACCCAGAATGCTACACAACCCATCTTTATATTTAAGTTGTACATGACTAGCTTAGACAAGGTAATATTTTTTTTAAAATAAAACATATGAAAAAATGTTTATAAATGACTTTGTTTGAGAAGGTATTGCATGTAATTGTGATTCACACGCAAACTCTACAAACTATAATTGCCAATAGCGCAAGCATTGTGCTTGAAAAAAATCGTGCGCAATTGTTGACTTACAATGTGTTTGTTCTAGGCCCTTTGCACCATGACATAGATGATAGCGTGCGACTTTGATCAGCTATTCCAACAATTTAACATATATCCCCTTTTTGGTGTAGTTAAATTTTGATTAAAAAAATGATAAAATATATAGTTCAAAGTTTGTAAGTTCTATTAAATTATTAAAATTAATTATTATCATTGACTTAAATTTTTAACAAGATCTTAAGTTACACCAAACAGGAGCATAATAGAATTATAATCATACTTTTTACAATCTAATACTGAAATAGTTAAGAAATGACATTCGGACTTCTTGGGTGGAGTAAGGTGTTTCTGCTACTCCGGTGAATAAATGAATGCTTGCAAAAAGAGGCGGGGTCTTTCTTCCCCATTGTATCTCCAATGTGAGAATTACTGATTGGGTTGTAGACGATTTATGACTTGAAGAAAAATGATAGAATGACAAAAAATGTGCTGGAAAAAAAAAAGAATTTTCCTACTTGGCATACCTGTAAAGTATTTATAGATATTTGGTGCCATGTAACTTCTAAGCAATTATCATTCACGTGCCCAATGCAAACGTCCACTCATTAGGCAGTTTTTGTCCGTATGTTGAGTAGTTAACCTCCATCTACGAATTGGGTAATAAAATAAATGATAACCGTTAAACGATTCTCGATCACTTTTAAAAGATTTCCAGGCAAATGGGATAGTAACGATCTGTTTAACAGAGCGATAGTCAGCTAGTATAGCGGCAATCAAACTAGCATAGATAGTCCCAGTTAGGCTAGCATAGCTAGTCAAGCTAATGTAGCGGTAATTGGCTTGCATAGCGACCGTCAAACTAGTATAGATAGTCATAGTCAACTAGCATGGCTATTCGAGCTAGTATAGTGATAGTTGGCTTAGCATAATGACAATCAGGCTAGCCTAGATAGTCGTAGTCAAGCTATTGTCTTCAATTTCTATCATATGGTATCATTAGCCCCTCCACCTCTTGTCCATAGCTATTGTTAAAAGGTAGCATCTTTATTCTTTTACGTTGTACGGTTTTTTTTTTGGTATGTAAATAGATCGATCTCGCCAAATGGTGGAGGAAAATTGACTCGATTGCCCTTCTTACAATTGACAATACTCAAGTACATCAACTTATGGACTTGAGCTTTTGGTATCCCAAAATATATAAAGGAAGGATAGCCTCATTTTTCTTTAATTAATTAATTTATTTGCATATTTTCCTTTTTGCATACCCCAAGTATCTTTTCCACCACCCTCTTCGTCCCCGGGGTAATTTCCTCTTTTATTATCATTTTTCTTGAAAATTCCATTAGTTTGTCGTTACATTCCAATGTATAAAGTGATTTTGTCCTCACTGTCGACTTCTTGCCAAGAAAATTTAAAATCGCGTTGCTACTTCAGATTTTTTGGATGGAGTAATGTGTTTTCACTACTCCCGTGAATAAATGAATACCCGGAAAAAGAGGCTGGGGTTTTCTCTTTTATTGTACCTCCGGCATGATAATTAGTGGTTGGGTTGTAGAGGTACCTCTTGTCGATAACTATCGTAAAGGTAACGTCTTTAATTCTTTATGTTGCAATTTTTTATTTTTTTTTTGGGAACGTAAATAGATCAACCGCTTCAAATGGCGGAGGATTATTGATTCGATTGCCTTTTACACTGACAATCTTAGTCACGAGTAAATCTATGTAGGGGGTTTGGTTCCATTTGATGAGAATAGATGGTTCCAATACTCGTATGGTTTTTATGCAGATAATTTTTATTATTGTGGCTAGGTTATTAGCACTAGTTATTGTTTGTGCTAGGAAACATATTTTCCAGCCCTGTTTATGGGGTATGTCCATATGATCTTGCACTTTTCTTTCATACTTTGAATACTATAAACTAACCTTATCCAAACTCATTTTTTTCATTTTTTTATTTTGTTGCATCTTCTCATTTTTGCAAACCCTAAGCACATCTTCCACCCCATTCATCCCCAAGGTAATTTTTTCTTATATTCTTATTTTTTTTTGAAATTCCATTAGTTTGTCAATACATTCCAATGTATAAAAGTGATTTTGTCCTCATCATCATCTTCTAGCCAATAAAATTTAAAATCACATTCCAACGTTGGACTTCCTAGGTGGAGTAAGGTGTTTATGTTACTCCGGTGAATAAATGAATACCTGCAAAAAGAGGCTTAGGCTTTCCTACCTATTGTACATCCGATGTGAGAAATAGTGATTGGGTTGTAGAGGAATGACTTTAGAAAAAACAATAAAATGCCAAAAAATATGCCGAAAAAGAAGAATCCCCGACCTGCATGCCTGTGAAGTATTTATGGACGCCAAGTGCCATGTAACCGCTAGCCCATTGCAAACTGTTAGCTCACTAGGCGATTTTCGTCCACATACTGAGCAATTAACCTTCATTCACGAATTGGGTAACGTGGTCAGTAATAATCATTAAACGATTTCCGATCAAATTAAATAATGTCTAGGTGGATGGGATAGGAGCGGTTTGTTTAGCATAGCAGTAGTCGAGCTAGCATAGCGATAGTTAAACTACCACAATTTATATTATATAGCATCAAATGCGATAAACAAAATGTACCCCGATTCGATAAGTCTCGATTTTTATTTGATCCCGACTAATAATTGTCGTTTCTAGATGGATGTAGTCTCTTTTTCTCCCCCCATGTGATTGGTTCTGTACGACAAGGGAAACAATCATTTCAATCACAATACCAATCCCTAAAAAGTGCTTTCTTCTTAATTATGTCTTTTTCTTTATATTTCTATTTTTCTTTCTGTTTGTCTTCCAACTATGATAATCCCATTCAACTAATTACTGATTAACAATTGTCGTCAGAACCTAACTTCAATTACAACAGTTGCTCAAGTTAATGTCATTATTTTTAGTTCATTATCGATAATTAATGATGATATTCTTTTAAAAAAAAACAAATTCCTTGAAAATTATGTACCAAACAAGATTTAAATATCACGTCTCAAATGTAGTATTGAACAATACTAAAAAATAATAATACAAAAATCACACAAACAATGATAAAATTGACGATCATTTTCCAAACGTTTAACTTGTTCTTCCTCCCCCTATAACTATGAATTTGAATGTTATTTTTTTAATAAAAAATTGTCTAAAATTGCACAGTCCACCAATATGAAACACACCGAGCCCTTGTTTGAGCACTATTTTTAATATTAATTTTTTCCAACTATCAATATCTTGTTATCAGTGCCTTTCAGAGTTTCACAATTTTTACATAATCTTTATTGTACACCTGTAGAAATCGCTCATCAAGAAAGGTCTCCCAAGTTGTGTTCCAACCAAATGACTCGGTTTGTCTCTTGGATTGTTCCCGAATCCTCATAATCTGTTTCTGATGGTCTTCATCTTCATATTTTTAATATTCATTTTTAAACTCGTTTTAAATTATACATTCTATCGATAAACTTATATGGATTCATAATTTTTCTCTATTTTTAATCACGCATTCTAAAAAAATTACTTTCATCAATTTTATTCAAAAACAAATCCATATTAAATAGACTCTTAATATGTTTATCTTTTAATTAATAACTAATATATAGCATTTCTCAAGTTTGAAATTTGGCTAATATGGATAGTGAAAATAGACGATTTGTCCCACATATTTGTCGTATTGGCATCTAGGAAAAAAATAAAAAGAAGCTCAAAAAGAAAAAATCATCCCAAAAGGGACAAAACACTTGCATAAGCTAGCATGAATTGAATTATATGTCAACACGTGCCACGTGTACAGATCTCAGACCACAACATCATTTCCAAGCCAATGAATAGGTTCGGGGCTTATCCGTCAATTATTCGGGTCGGGTCTGCCCACCTGATACAATTCATCTTTTCAGTACCCTGGGTCCCACTTTTTCTTACTTTATGCGATTATTTCTGTAAAACGATGGGATCGATCATTTATGATTCATATTGCATATCTTTCACCTAATTATGAGAAAATTGCATTATAGTCGTCCTTGACCTATTGTCATATTAGCAAATTAATCCCTAATCTTTAAAGGGGACCTTAAACTTTCATTATAGCTACACAACTAGTCTTCGATTATAGAAATAGTCTAAATTTTTTTTATTAATGTCGTGTGACTTTCTTGTATAAATAAATAAATCCTCAAATTTCAATTATTAACTCGAGTTGAAAAGCAAATTAACTTCATAAACTTGGACGGTAAAAATGTTAATGCAACTTAGCTCCAATTTAGTAAAAATTAAAATCAGATTTTTAGTAGATCTTGATAAAAATTGATGAAATGTGTTATTGAAAAGTTGTGGATTCTATGAAATACGTTGTTAAAATTGATTATTGAATTTGAATTAAATTTGAATAAGATTTTTTAATCATACAAAATAAGGGATTAAAGACTTAATTTTTATAGATAAAAAATTTAATTTTTATAAATTTTGATAAAAGTTAATGGTACGTGGTTGAAAAATTTTGAATTTCATGAAATGTATGATTAAAATTAATTGATGATTTTTGACTTAAATTTTAGTCCAATTTTTTAGCAAAATCAAACATGGGCTGATAGTGAAAAGTCTCGTAAACTAGCCAAAGTTTTCAAGTTTGAAAGATGTACATAGGGAGCAACTATAAAAAAAAATTGAAAAATTCAAGACTAATTTTCTTCTTTGTAAAGGTTAGGGATGAATTTGACATTGGGGTAATAGGTTGGAGGTCAAGAGTGTAATATTCTCGATAATTATTGTTGTTTTAAAATTAATTTAACATTAACAATTATAATAATAATAACGTAATAAGTAATAACATTTGACTCTCCCCTTAACAATCAAAATCATCCCTCCCTTTTTCCTTCCCCTGCATTTTTTTCACAAACCCTAAAACTCACAAATTCTTTACCTCTGAATTTCATTTTTCTTCTTTACTGTCACTTCTTCTGCTATATATCTTCTCTTTCTACAACTTTCCTTTCTTTTTCCTCCACACACTGTTGGATTGATTTCATTTTATTTACTGTTCAATAATTGTGGTCAAAACGCAAAACCCTCTGCTTGAATTGCAATAAATTTTTAAATTCAATTGCAATTCGATTAATTGTTGGCAATTTTTTTATGGCTTTATCAAGGTGATGTTCAATTGGTGAAGATCTATGAGTGGAAATTAAATTTGAGAGGGAGGCATTTTGAGTTGGTAATTGAAACGTGGGGTTTTGGTTCAGATCAGGAAAAAAAACAGCGCCATTAGATGGCGCTGTTTAGACGCTTCTTTTATAGGAAGCCACCGGATCGGCTTCTAGAGATCTCCGAAAGGGTCTATGGTAAGCTTTCTACGTCAGCTCTTTTTGATCAATTTCATAGTTTCGTTGCAAATGCATACATAATTCTCGTATTTGCATCCTTGATTTAGTCCATTTTTCTCTCTTAATCATTGAATTTGATTTAACTCTGTGAATTTCCTTTTTATTCAAATTTTGTTACTTAGGAGAGGTGCATTAGAACTTCTTTGTTGGTAAAACAGCTAAAATCATCATCTTTAATTTAGTTGAGTAGAAGAGCCGCTAGGTAGATAACTGCTTTTCTGGCTTTATAACTTGTTTGTGACACATTGACTTTGTATATATTGGAACAGGAAGTGTTTGATGTTTAAGTAATCTATCGTTGCTTAGTTCTTTCTTCTGTTTAATACTTCAATCAGAAATATCAGCAAGGGTTGTTTATAAGTTGGTTTTATAATTTTGCATGGAGCATTCATGATTTTTCTAGATAAAGTTGCATTGTATTGGATATTTATACCTGATATGTTGATTTTCTATTTCATTCTCTTCCCTTTGCTCCCATTCAAATTATGACTAGTTTGAATTTTTTTTTTTTCACATTTTAAGTTTCTTGGGGGATAATCTGGGATTTCATATGGTTTACCTTGTGTGAGTAGTGAGTCATGCTGTGGAACCTGTTTTGCTGTTAGATGGTTTTGTTCTATAAGTTGGTCCTTTTTGACCCTTGATAATTTTACAGGGATAGAATACATAATTTCACATGGAAGTCATATCTGCAAAATATAGCTAGTTTTTGTATAAATTATTTTGGCCATTCCCCATTCTTTCTTGAATTTCATCTAAGCTCAAGCTGAATAACTATGATTTATAAAAATTGAAGTTGCATTTGTTGGATGAGATGAGGACGGTCCTCATCTGGTGTAAAGCATGGGTAGTGATTGGACTTATCCAAATTGAATAACATTTTCTTTTTGTAAGGCTTAAATAAAACATTAAGTATGCCACATAGTTATTTTAATCACTGGATCTGCTTGCAGTGTTTGATTGCTGCTTCTCCACTGACGTGTTGGATGAAGACGAGTATAGAATATATATGAATGGCATTGTAGCTCAGCTACAGGATCACTATCCGGATGCTGCTTTTATGGTTTTTAACTTTAAAGAGGGGGAAAGGAGAAGTCAAATATCCGATGTGTTGTCTCAGTATGATATGACGGTCATGGATTACCCACGGCAATATGAGGGGTGTCCTTTGTTACCGCTGGAGATGATCCACCACTTCTTGCGTTCCAGTGAGAGCTGGTTATCACTCGAGGGTCAACAGAACGTGCTCTTGATGCACTGCGAAAGGGGAGGATGGCCGGTCCTTGCCTTCATGCTTGCAGGCCTTCTTTTGTACAGAAAACAGTACACTGGTGAGCTGAAGACTCTTGAAATGGTATACAAGCAAGCTCCCAGGGAACTGCTTCATCTTTTATCTCCTTTGAATCCACAACCATCGCAGCTCAGATATCTTCAGTACATTTCTAGAAGAACTTTTGGTTCTGACTGGCCCCCACCAGATACGCCTCTGGCTTTGGATTGTATAATACTTAGAGTTCTTCCTCTGTTTGATGGAGGAAGAGGATGCCGACCAATAATTCGTGTCTATGGCCAGGACCCTTCTTCAAAAGCATCCAGTAGAACTTCAAAGCTTCTGTTTTCAACTTCAAAAAAGAGAAAACATGCCCACCTCTACAGACAGGTAATCTCATAATTTATAAATGTAGACTTAAACTGGAGAATCAACTGAATTGTGAAGTGTTCTTATGATCCCCGACTGCAGGAAGAATGTACACTAGTAAAAATAGATATTCGACACTGCCTCCAAGGAGATGTTGTCCTCGAGTGCATCCATTTGGATGAAGATTTGGTGAGGGAAGAAATGATGTTTAGGGTTATGTTCCACACAGCTTTTATCCGATCAAATGTTTTGATGCTGACCCGTGATGACGTTGATCTTTTGTGGGATGCGAAAGACCAGTTCCCGAAGGAATTCAGAGCAGAGGTTAGGTATTGTTTTCACTATGTTATAAACTTTATTTTGTCCAAAACTTCAGGAGTTAAAAACATTCTCTATATGGATCAGGTACTCTTTTCTGATGCAGAGTCTGTACCATCTGTTATCACCAAGGAAGCAGTAAGTGATGATGATAATGAAACAGATGCTTCACCAGATGAGTTTTTTGAGGCAGAAGAGATCTTCAGCAGTGTAGTTGATGGGTCATATGGGAAGGGAGAATTTGATAATCGAACAACTGAAGCTACCATTCAGGATGATGAGAGCCATGAAGTAGTTGGGACAGAGGTTTTGGATCATCATGCATTCCAAGACTGTACTTCAGATGAAGCGAATAACAGACACAACAGCAAGGTTGATGCAAATAAAAATTTTCTGATTGCAACAGATGCTTTGGTCTATAGGAATGGTCAGTTAAATTCTAGAGCAGAGCTTGCTGATGTAGCAGCTGGTACAGATACCAAAGATGTAGCTGGACCACCATGTGGAAAATCTGAGGAAGGGGAGAATAAACAAAGCCAAGAAGACGCTTCAATGGAAAAAATGACAGAAAAGCAAGGTTTACAGCAAAAATTGGGTGGTGACAGCAATAGACAAAAGTCTGATACGGAACTCTCGACATCCTCAAAGAAACAACCAGTTTGCACTTCCAAACCTGCGGTGGATGCAGTTGGTACTAAACAAAAATCAAAACCGCAAGAATCTCAGGGCACTCTTCCAAGGATGGCAAAGCCGACTGCAGTATCTAGGTGGATTCCTTCTAACAAAGGTTCATATACAAATTCTATGCATGTATCATATCCACCATCTAGATATAACAGTGCTCCAGCTGCAATAGCTCTTGGCAAGGATTCCCAGCCTGGGGGAAAAGCAAAGGCCTCACCTGCTAGTTCTTCTGAAGCTACAATTACGGCGGATGAAACTTCTGCAGTGGGCGAGGCACCATTAAAATATCAATCTTGTTCATCATCACCAGACTCGGCACCAACCGAAAAAGCTTCTTCTCCAAGTTTGACTTCTTCTCTGGTGGAATGTAGAGTCCAGGAACTTGATGGCCCTCAACCAAGTCAACCAGTTCCACCAAATCCCCCTCCCCCTCCATTACTACCCTCATCTAGCTCTTCATCATATGAGTCTTCCTCAATAACCCAGCCAATTGTACAGGTGGGAGAGCAGAATTTGCTCAATTCACCCCCGAGCCCACCCCCACCAACTCGTGCAGCATTTACTTTTTCCACACCACCCTTGCCGCCGCCGCCGCCGCCGCCACCACCACCACCACAGTCATCTACTAATTATGTAATTTTTTCTTATTCACGACCACCAGATTCAGACCCTCCACAATCTTATGGCAGAGCAGATGCTACTAAATCACCACCACCACCACCACCTCCACCTCCACCTCCACCTCCACCTCCTTTTCCTATGTCTGTAAGCCCTGGACTGACCGCAAAGGGAAGTTTTCGCCCTCCTCCTCCTCCTCCAGCACCACCTCCTCTACCCCCATCTTCCATTTCTTCTAGGTCTCAAAATATCAGTAGCGTTTTGTCGCCTCCATCTCCCCCACCCCCTTGGTCGGTTGAGAGTTCTGGTCCTGAAGCTTCTGCAGCATCAAAATCTCCCCTTCCATTCTCCACACAAAGATCACTTGCTGTTGGAACACCCTTTCTTCCTCCACCTCCGCCCCCGCCTCCCATGCATGGTAATTCTTTTCTGCCTCCACCTCCTATCAATCATGGTGCTTCTGTCCCTTCACATTGCACTCCACCTCCTCCACCGCCGCCGCCCATACCCCCACCTCATTCTCATGCTCGTACTCAGCTTACCCTGCCTATTTTGCATGGTGGAGCTCCACTGCCTCCACCCCCACCTCCGATGGATGGAGTGCCACTTCCACCTTCCCCATTGCCTGGAGCTCCACCTCCCACATTGCCTGGAGCACCACCTTCACCTCCCCCTATGCGTGGAGTGCCACCTCCACCTCCACCTCCCCCATTGCCTGGAGCATCACCTCCACCTCCACCTCCACCTCCTCAGATGAGTGGAGCGACACCTCCCCCTCCCCCTCCTCCTCCTCCTCCTCCTCCTCCTCAGATGCGGGGAACCCCACCTCCACCCCCTCCATTGCCTGGAGGTCCACCTCCCAAACGTGGAGCGCCACCACCGCCTGCTCCCCCTATCCGTGGGGCCCCAGCTCCACCATCACCTTCACTTGGTGGTCCACCTCCACCACCTCCGCCCATGCATGGAGCACCAGCTCCACCACCCCCTCCTGGAGGCCGTGTACTGGTTCCTGCACCACCGGGTCCTCCTAGACCTCCAGGTGTGGGACCTCCCCCACCTCCTCCATTAGGGGCTAAAGGATCTGTGGCAGATGGGAGAGGCTCAATTGCCGGTAGAGGGCGTGGGCTTTCTCGTCCTGGGATGTCAATTGCTTCAGCACCTCGAAGATCTACCCTAAAGCCACTACACTGGAGCAAGGTAACGAGGGTACTACAAGGAAGCTTGTGGGAAGAATTGCAGAGAAATGGAGAACCTCAAGTGTATGCCCTTTTGCTCTGCTGTTTTTGTTTGTCGATGTAGAATTACATGAGTAGCATTTCTTCATTCCTTTGGTTAATTCAATCATATTTAGCAATATGATCGAGTTTGTTTCTCTTTGCCGAAATGCTTTTATATGCGTATAACTTTGTATGGAAATTGATTTCTTGTTTTGTTATTGCCTCTTGATTCTTATACGTTGCTGACACTTTCAATTTTTTTCAACCAGAATTTGATGTGTCAGAACTAGAGACTCTTTTCTCTGCCGCAGTCCCCAAGTCAGATAGTTCTGGAGGCAAATCAGGAGGACGTCGGAAGTCTACTGGATCTAAACCTGACAAAGTTCATCTGGTAATATTTATGAATTGTATAATTGTTCTGGGAACTCCTTTCCTTTAAAAGAGATCATTTATTGAGAAATTATGCAGTTAATTATCTGCAAAGCATTATAAAAATGAGAGTTTCTTGGAACTTTTGGGGCACATAGCCCATTCAACTAATCTGTGTGGCCAGACTTGTTTTTTTTCTGTCTAACTGATTTGTGCTTATTCTTAATTTCCATCTTATAACCTGTGCCTAAAGTGGCGGCTCTAGAAAAAGAAGGAAAAGGAAGATTTGTACTTTGCAAATTGTTAAATTCTTGTATTCTCAGTAAATCATGAAAGTGAGCGTCATTGATAAGTATTTTTGTGGATCATGACAGCATACATGCTCACAGAGAAGCTTAGAGGCAGTGTTGCATCTTTTCTTTGGTGAAGATAAAAAATTAGTTTGGCTTTGTTTCCTTCAAAAGTAAAATGATCAACGGAAATATCTTTCATTTTTGTATTTTCTGCAATTAAGGGCTTTTCAATAGCAGACTTGATCACATATGAAATGGTGGTCTTACTGGCAGCTAAGCATCTGATTGACATCGACTTGCCCTTAGGTTATGATTAAATTGAACCATGAAATACTTTATAAATCCAAGGATCAAAACTGAGAAAGTGCATGCTTTTTTACTGATACTTAAACCGACAATGTGAAGATTAGGTTCTTTGACCTCGTAGTCACGGAGAGGACAATTTCATTTGTTATCAGCTTACTGATGCCACTTCAAGCTTTATAATCACAAAGACAAAAAGTGGAAGTGCCTGGCGTGCAGTTGATCATATTCAGTTTTTGACCAAAGTTTTAGATTATGTAATAGAAATAAATAATTATCAATTGGCTTTCAGGAGAAAGTTTCCTTTTGTTTATTTGTCATTCTTTCAGCTCTCCGATTTTACTAAGTTGTAGACTTTCATTTTTCTCGTTTTGTGCCAATGTTAGTTCAAAGCAGATGCAGCGTTCAACTCGGTTATTTTAATTAGTTAGAAGACAGTTCGATATTGTGCTGGTGAAGTACTGATAAGATTTTCATTTCTTTTCATGTTTCAATCACTATTCTTATTGTAGATTGACCTGAGAAGGGCTAATAATACGGAAATCATGCTCACAAAGGTGAAAATGCCACTTCCTGACATGATGGTAAGCTAGACATGGTGCATATTTCCAGCCTTTTGTTTTGTTCTGATCTTTAAGCTAGATTGGTTTACCCTTATATAAAGAAACCAAAAACAAGGCTCTCATTTTTATTCACCTGTTATGGACAAATTAGTTATAATATAAATTATATCTTTTGCGCACAAACCATTTATGTGCACGGTTCAATTCTATATTTGCTGGAATAAGTGCTAAATAGATAATAGTATTGTGACCGAACTGATGAATCATATTTATCTACATGACCAGAAAATGTCTCAACACACAAAAATAGTGCCTTTTAGGCACACGAAGCATGTTCCACTCATCTCCGATCATATTAAAGATATATGGTCTTGGCCATTCTAAGAATTATAAACTCATTTCTTGTTTTACCACACTAATCCATATGCACGGTTTATTTCTCCTGCAAACTTTGGTTCTACTTCAAAAATTCATGTTTGTTTCCAAGTCTACATTTAACGCGTGTATAATTCATTTCCACAGGCTGCTGCACTTGCAATGGATGAATCAATTTTAGATGCTGATCAAGTAGAAAATCTTATAAAGTTCTGTCCTACTAAAGAAGAGATGGAACTTCTCAAGGCGAGTCTTCATTTTCTCAATCATTATGCAACCCATGATTTTCACTATTTAATCCACACACACTATTTTCTTTAGACGAAAAGAATTTCTTAGCCCCGTTTGTTTCTCATTTTTCATCCATAAAAATGAAAAATATGACCGTTATTAATCACATCAAGCCATCAATTTTGAATTTCTATCTCTTGTGTGGGGCCCAATAACGACAATATTTTTCATTCTCATTCTATAATAATGTATACTAAACGGAGCCTTATTATTGATTTCTGTTTTGTGACTGTTTAGGGGTACACAGGCGACAAGGACAATCTAGGGAAGTGTGAGCAGGTCTGTGGACTGAATCATCATTTAGTTGTTTTATTGCTGATATTTTTGCTTTTAAAGTATGCATTCTACATTTATATAAGCCAATAGGAATAAGCGATTTTTATTCGAGTACCAGTGATTTAATTTTCTCCAACACCAAGAATTGGGTTCAGTCAGTGTTATAGAGTCGACCATAAATATAGGTTTTGGTATCAAGCTCCATCTTCCTTCTCCTGAAATTTTAGTTCAATGCGAGGAAAGCTGATTAGACATTGATCATGAATATTGAACATGTCATACACATTGATCTGCCGAAATGCAAATACATTAGCTGCCAGCATGTGAATAGTGTTAAGTTCTGGTGATTGCTTGCTAATATATTGGAAGACACTATCTTTTTCTTTTTTCCGAGTGCAACTTTCGTTGCTTTAGATTCAAGATGTGTAAGTGCGTAAAGTATTGAAGCTTTGGATAGCTTGAATTATTTAACTTAGTTTTAGTCTTAAATGGATTTGTTAGTTGAATATAGATGCCTCTTGCTGTTCATATTTAGTGCATCTAGCATCAAACGGTTTTGAATAGAGTATGACCAAATATATAATACCTATAAAATGAGCATACATAGTACATGCAAGATATTAATATGTGACTTTGCAAAGTTTCAGTGAAAATGAGCAGATATTGACATTTCATTTAGTGGTTTCTGATCTTATGTGATCCTTTTGAAGACAATTGTGAGGACATATGTACATGTGTGTGGTTAAAGGGACGTAATATAGTTGAGCAGAAATCATCATAATATTTTGAATCTGTAATAAGCTTATTTATGTGAAATTTGGAATGCACTCGATCAAGATTATGAGCGAACTAAAAATTGTTTATGCTGTTTAGAGGTTTCGCTGAAGTAAAATGATTGGTTTTTAATTGCATCAATTTTATATTATTTCCTCTCATATTGAGCTATCGTTCAACCATTCTCATTAATACTTAACGAATTAATGTTCATATAAGAATTATTACATCTATTTCTATATTTCAGTTCTTTTTGGAGCTGATGAAGGTGCCACGGGTGGAGTCGAAATTAAGGGTTTTCTTATTCAAGATTCAATTCAATTCTCAGGTCTGCTATAAGGGTGAAGATTTTTTCGAACATGAATTTGATTCCTCATATCTCTAAATTTGGCTTTCATCTCAGGCTTCAGATTTTAAGAAAAGCTTGAACACTGTGAATTCTGCTTGTGAAGAGGTACATAAAAATTCTAGTAAATTTTTATTTATTGAAACTTTTAATCTTGATATAACCTATTTTGTCACTTATGAATTAGGTTCGGAAATCCCTCAAACTGAAAGAAATCATGAAGAAAATTTTACTTCTTGGGAACACATTAAATCAGGGAACTGCAAGGGGTAAGGACATTAAATATTCATAAGCTTTCTTTAAGTTGAATTTTCAGACACTGCAAAAAACTGTGGTTAGTCTCTGGATTCAATACTTTCTTCCTTTCTATCTATCTATCTATCTATCTATCTATCTATTTATCTAGTTTTTCACTGCGATTCCTCAAAACTATCTTTTGCATCAGATATCAAAAACACTGATAAATCAAGAGAGTGTTGTAATTATACAATGAAGAGTCTGCATGCAGGAGGACAAGTTTTGAAATAAATGCATAAGCTGTTTGCACTATGAATATGTACTAGGTTGGGCTGTTGTACATTGTGTTTACTTTTAAAGAGTTGCAGAAAGAAGCCAAAATGAGTTACCACTGCATGAAGTTATTCTCTTGAGCATCTAAATCTGGGTCACTACCAGCTAAAACATCTCTGAACAAGATTCTAGCACCATGCCAAATGTGTCCGAATAAGAAAAGCAAAGCAAATGAAGTATGTCCAAAAGTCAACCAACCCCTTAGACTGCTACGAAAAACACCATCTTTTTTCAAAGTAGCACGATCTAATTTGCTTAACCCAATTGAGCACGTCCATGCAGAAAAGAAGCGATGCTTTCATGCCATGAAATAGATGAGCTTGTTAGTAATTATTGTTAATGTAGATGGAATAATCATAATATCTGTATGGCTAATGTCAAAACAAAATATCGAGTTGCAGTGCTTTAAACGAAAGAATGGAGAAATATTAGAAATACCAGTGATGCTTTCACGCCATGAAATAGATGAGCTTGGATAATGTCTAAAGTAAATATTGAGTTGCGTTGCTTTTAAACCAAAGAATGGAGGAATATTCTTATATTAGAAACACCCACTCTTCCATTCTGACAGATAACAAGAGAAGATCTTGTCTTAGTAAGGGCGATCTTGTGTAGAAATAAGTATCTGATTTTTTTTTTTAATTTTTCATTTTATTGTAAACATTTATCCTCTGGGTATTACATGGTCTAATTCACTCTAGTGATGGTGAGTGCTTGGAAGCCCTTCTTGAAAGTGAATTATTTAATTATCAGTCGCCATTTAACATGGCAAGCACCCGTTGCCCTGATTTTTTCGTCACTTGGAACAGCTTGCTCTACTATTTTGCTTAATACATCTTACAGTAATTTATTTGAGACCCCTTGGTAAACTATAACTGGAACACATCCTTATTCTCCAATTAAAATTTGTAATTTGATTTTGGTAGTGGACCTAGTGGTTGAAAGAAGTTTCAGATTTGTAATGTATACATTTTCCAATTTCCAGGTTCTGCTGTAGGGTTTAAGTTGGACAGTCTTTTAAAACTCGCTGATACACGTGCTTCAAACAGCAAGATGACTCTCATGCATTATCTTTGTCAGGTATTAATACAATCTCCCTTCTTTTTGTTGCTACTCGTCCAGATATCTCTAGAGTTTACTGCAGCCAATAGTTATTTGTGCCCTCCATCTTACTTAATTGTCATCATTGAGTTTCTCATCAGTTTAACTATTTTGGATAAAATTGATCTTAGTTTTTTGAATTTTATGGAATGGCGTCTAGTATTTAGTAAACGACATTTGAAAACAACCATTCGTATAGTGTAATTTTGAAATTACTATATATTATGAAATATAATGTTGCTCCACAAAAATCAAATTGACCAAAATAGTCAATATTGAATAATATGGATGGAGTAATGTAATATGCCATTAACAGAAATCTGATGAACTTCAAAATCCTTTCTGATGAACTTCAAAATCCCACGAACTCGTTCAATCTTCCTCAAACATGCTGTGTTGGTTTTTACCATTAAAATCGTCGTTTTAACTTGTCAAATATGTCCTGGTAAAATTACATTGTAAAGCTGGTCATTTGGGTTTTAATCACATCAAAAACATGATAGTTGGCAAAGCAAAAATTAGTTATCATATGCTTTTCATGCGTTTTATAATTATGTATTGTTTTGTACTTTGTACTAGTTACACATGTTTTTATGAATTGAAGCAATTATTAGAACAAATAGAAAGGTATGCAATGTTGAATGCACTGATATTGATCAATGTCTCTAAGAAAGCAGAATTGGAATTCTTGAAACAAGAATAAAGTTGAAAAACTCGAAAATAAATATGTAGAGAATAATTTGATTATAATGAATTGGTTAATTGTAAAGTATACAAAGCCTAAGGCAAAATAATTCTTTAACCTTATCAATATAAGGAAACTAAACTAAAATCCTAAAAGGAAAGAAAACTGAAAGAAAATTGAAATCCTAAAAGAAAACAAAATCCTAATCTAAGAGATCTAATCAAGAAAGAAAAAGAATCATATTCTAAACAAGAAAGAAGAAGAAAAAGTGATAAACCCTATTACAACAAGAAATCCTATTTGGACTAGGATTGTCCTACGTCAAGTTGGATATTTTACTTGACAAGTGGTTGGTATCATTCAATCAAGTTGTGCTACACTATGGGTTTGAATGACAAGTTCCTCTATGAAAGCTCCTTATGGTCTGCTGTGTTTGGAATAGCCTGATAACCCCTTGTCGTTTGTGGTTTTATAAACCCTAGACATTATGTCCAGATTTAGATGATAGATATTAATTTACTGTAAGGGGGTGGTTGGTTGGTGTGAATTTCAGATCTTCAAACCATTGGAGGTTATTCCACTAGAATTATTTGCAGGTCAAAGACATTTTATTGCAGAAAGAGCGTGATAAATTTGCTTTGAATCTGTATTATCAATGGTATTTCCTACTATGACTTCTAACATGGAATGGGTCAATCATCCACTTTGACATCTTATGGAACTAGAAGGATCTCACACCCCCAACCCCAACCTGCAAGAGAAGAGAGAGAGAGAGAGAGAGGAATATCCGAGTATTGTAGTAAAATCCTGTAGCTTAAAAAGTTATCTAAGCCATTGTTTGGCAAAATTTATAAATTATTTTTACATGGTCAAACTTCAATGTCAATTCACATTCCAATTTCCAATGGACCACAATTACTATCTACTTATCCTTCATTTATTTCTATCTATTTATAAATAACTCCCTCTATCCCATTTATATAGGTTGACTTTCCTTATTTTCTTGTCTCATTTATATAGTGTTGTTTCTTTATTGAGAAACTATTTGTTTTGGTCGTTCACTAATATACCCTTATTTAATTTGCCTAGGTATAACCAATTTTTTCCACTTGAAATTGTATAGATTTTAATTTACATACTTGTTGGAATCATCCAAATACATACACACAGTTCTCGAAGGGAGTAAAGTTTAAGTGGTTCATAGTATTTAATTTGCCTAGTTATCACAATTTTTTTTTAAGATATTACTACTAGTTGTTGATAATTTAAATAAGGGTAAATTAAGAAATTTCTTTGCAAAAAATGGCTTTTTTAAATAACATTAAATGAAATTTTTTAATTCGTGTGATAAACAAAATCAACCTGTATAAATGGGATTGAGGGAGTAAACCGTTTATAAATTCTTCCCAAATGAAGGCTAAAATTTTAATTTGCATGACCTAGAAACTTTTTTACAAATATTATAAGAATATTGTAAATTTGTATCTATATGTAGAAGAATTATGGCAAATACTTTAATAAGGTTATGCTCTTTCGTACTTTATCAATAAAAGTTATTATCTAAGTTTATATCGAAGATTTACAATACTTTTAGGATAATGCTGAAGCTATTCGCTAAAAGGACAAAATAAAAAATGCTATGTGCTCTCAGTAAAACTGCTTACATGTTGACATATATTCTTTTATGATCAATCTTACATTATGATGCTTTTTCATCATTTTGCGTCTCTTGAACTTACAGTCGAGGCAGTCAGGTTCTCCCTGATCAAGTTATCAAAAATCCTACTTTGGTTTCTTCTCAAAAGAATTTAATTGGTTTTGCATTTGGAATGGACATTGGAAATGGATTCTAATTCTCAAGTTTTGAGTAAAGCATTTTATTGAAAGGGAATTGACTAATGATTTCTTCAATTAAGGGGTAAAAAAAATAACATGAAATAGTTAATGAGAACTGCTCCTGAATTAGAAATTGAAATTGTGTGAAATATATTTTTGGTGGGACCTCAATCTTGATGCCATATTTTTTATCCTTTTTTGAATTTCTAACTAGCACGAGTGAAGTTCCGTGAAATCCTTTTGACATTCAAAATTAATACAAATCTTGTCGTTCCAAAATTCTTCATAGAAGTTTTTTAGCACTTTCTTTAGCGCAGGATACCTCAATACCATATTTAGGTTCTTTTCTAATTTCAAGTCCATTTATTATTAAAAAAATTAGTCCTGTTATTTGTTCCGTGTAACTTCATCTTTATATCGTCTCACACCATCACTTCAAAGGTTTTACATGGTAAATTTATCTAAACCAACTAAAATTATGATTTTTGGTTCTGTTAATGAATCTTATGAAAGGACTATTTCTTGATAAGTGCACCATGGAAATATTTAATTTTCAAGTGTGAGAGGGAGTGCTTATGTTGCTTGAATCATTATTCTGATTATCGATATTTTGAGAGGGAATGAACGCAAATTTTGATTGTCATACAAGTAATTTGTCATGATGTGTATATATGAGGTTTTGGTTAGTAGAGAAGGATGTCGAACCACTTGATTTAAAAGCCTAAGCTGTTAAAGGGGAGTATATATATATACATATCAATTAAAACTTATCATTAACACGCCCCATCACATGTAGGCGGGTTCATTTTTTTCCCATTAAAGTTGGACATGTGCACAATTTCATTAAATGTGTGGTGATGAGACTTTAACCCTAATCTTTCACGTGACCTTGATATCGCGTTGAATCAGTTGATCTAAAAGTTTTAAGATGGTGGTGGTGTATATGTAACTCGTATAGAGTGGAACACAAGTTATCGGCGTTGTGGGTTTAATTCATTGTTTGTTTGTCAGGGTTGTCAGGGACGCTGAATAGGTTGGGGGTGCGCTCCCACGGTATGGTACATGTGTATTTTCTTGTATGGGTCCTAAAGTCTTGTATGGGCTTGGACTTGGGCTAGGGCTAGGGCTAGGGCACACGGTATGGTACATGTGTATTTTCTTGTATGGCTCCTAAAGTCTTGTATGGGCTTTGACTTGGGCTAGGGCTAGTGCTAGGGCTAGGGCTAGGGTTAGTATAAATAATAATTATGTAACCCTATTATTCATATTGAATAAAATTTCCGCTTCGCTCCTTGTGGACGTAAACATGTCTCCAAACCATGTTAAATATTTATGTTGATTTCTCTATTATTTTGCGCTTAAAATCCAACAGTTGGGGTAACATGAATATTATTTAAATCTTGTCATGAATATTTTAAGAGGTGAATATTTATTTCCTCTTGGCATTTGTTTGCATACAAAGGCACATAAATTAAGATTGCATGTTTACTAATGTGCATCTTTTATTCCTTCAGCAGTTAAATAAAGCATTAGTTGTCTGAAAAGAAGAAAGGGGATGGACATTCATGACAAAGACACGCCTTCATTATCATACTAATATGCATTTCTTCTTCCAAGTGCAAAGTTATCTCCTATATGTGTTTACCTTGTCTTTTCTGTAGGTGCCTTGAAGCATCATAATAACTAAGTCGGAATGGCTTGGGCATGCCTGCTATCTAGATATGGCACATAATGTGTACCTTGTTTTCATGGACTGATGGTCTAAATTCTTGTGCTTCTTTATGTGTTCCTAATGACTATAAACTAAAATATGGTCATTGTTTTGTAATTCTGAGGGGGTGTCACTGTTTTTTTTTCTTAGGTGCTTGCCTCAAAGTCATCGGCTCTTTTGGACTTCCAAAAAGATCTTGTTAGCCTGGAAGCTGCTTCAAAGGTCAGTACTTTATCTTCTTGTGAATGATGCTTTTGTTCACCATAGCTAGAATTGGATAGTAATGGCTTGTTCTGCAGATACAATTGAAATCATTAGCAGAAGAAATGCAAGCCATTATCAAAGGATTGGAGAAAGTAAAGCAGGAATTGGCTGGTTCCGAGAATGATGGCCCTGTATCTGAAACTTTTCGCAAGGTATTATGATGTCCATTCCTTGTCTCTACTTTTATTCTAATGATATATATGAGGTATAGCATCTTTATATTATGCCAGTGTGATTTCTTGACCAAACTAGGAGCATATCAAAATTTTGAATAATACTATTTAGCACCCGTCTATGTTGTCCAATGACTGAAGATGCATTCCAACTTCGTTGGACAATGTGGCAGTGACTGTGACAGACTGGTGCTAAATAACATCAATCCAAATTTTTACATGTTTGCGTTCCGTTTATTCATATTGAACAAAATATTTAAGTGATTATCTCGAACATTATTTTTCCCCTCCCTTTTCTCATCCGATCACGGTATATTTATGGCGTTTTATTTGTAGTGTAAACACCTTCCATTTTTTCACCTCATTCACAGACATTAAAGGAGTTTGTTGGTGCTGCTGAGACTGAGGTTGCATCAGTAACAAACTTATATTCTGTTGCGGTAAATTTCAACTCACCCCAGTATATTATATGGAACTCTAGGTTATCTTCCATGAAAACATTTTTTATTTCATTGTTGTGATTGGGCAGGGAAGAAATGCGGACGCATTGGCACTATATTTTGGTGAGGATCCTGCCCGCTGCCCATTTGAGCAAGGTAATTTTAATATTCTTTTTTCCTTTCCTGTGAGATATTGAGTATTCAGATTTCCCTTTTTAATATCTATAATTTTTGCAGTTGTTGCTACCCTCTTAAACTTCGTAAGGATGTTTTGCAAAGCTCATGAAGAGAACTGTAAACAGGCTGAAATAGAAAGGAAGAAAGCTCAAAAGGAAGCCGAAATGGAGATTGCAAAGGGAATTAATTTAACAAAGAAGGGTGTGAAATGAACAGTTTCAATATTTCACAGGAAATTGTTGTTCAACATGGTGCGCCAATTTTGGGTCACTATTGACACATGAGACCGTGTCAGTGACAGACTATGGGCCTCCAGATTTGACGTGAATTGTTCAGTTTTTATGGGAATATAAGAAACTGAAAGCACTAGCTTTCAAGATTTTTGCAAAACACCCAAAGCTCAGTGAAGAGTGCGATGAGAAATGGATATGGTGCTTTTCGGCCAAGTGGACAATGCAGATTACTGATCTTTGTCATGAACTGACCGCTGGGTTTTCACAATCTCAAGACTGATACTTGACCATGTGGAAGCTCTCAAAGTGATATATGGAGGAACGTGTGAATTCAGAGGGATTTGTGCATGCGTTGGATGAAGCCAACGTTTTCCAAGAGGGTGCCCGTTGTAACTGTAAAGTGAATAACCAAACTGTATTGTGAAGCCCATACAGAGCTGTAACACTGTATTCAGATTAAAGGTTATTCTTTTTGTTGTAACATTTAAATTAGAACCAACCATGTATAGAGGTCAGGATTAGAAATGATATAGAAGATTAGCTGTCAGTGAAATAATTTTGTCATCAAAATATAGGGTTTAGGTTTAGACATTCTTGTTTGTTCTTTGGATTCTATTTTTAGAAAGCATTTTGATATTTTTCATTAATGAAGGGGAAAATAATTGTCTTTCTTGTATGTTTGACTGTGTATACCTATCTCATTCCTAGAATTTGATGTGCTATACAATAATCTTGTTGGATATATATTTTGATTTTCTTTAATACCTCGTAAATCAGTTTGTCTAACAGCTTGTAAAGTGATTATTTAAATATCGCCTTCAACATTTAGGTCATTGTTTGTTTCGAATTAAAATCAGATTTTACTCTACGTCAAAGTCAAACAATCAATATTAACCACATTTTTTATGGGTTTCACAGCTTTTCAATCACACATTTCAAAAAATTCTATCAAAATCTATTAAAAATCTAATTTTAATCTCCACCAAACACTCACTTTATTCTAAAATTCATCTTTCTGTGACTGCAAATGTCATTATACTAACAATCATGGGATACTTGGCACATCAATTAGCAGACAATACATTTGCTTGTAAATTGGACAAACGTCTAAACCTATTGTCTCTGTAGCTTCTGAAGTGGTTTTTCAAGAACCAACATTTTTTTTTTAATTTTGAATTTATGTCAATGAATCGAAGGGAGAATCCTGTAACTAATTACTTATTCACCTCAAAAAATGAAAGAAACTTTCAAGGAAGCTCTTTTAGAGTGTTTAAACTTGCGAAGGACTTGCCATTTATATCTTCAATTGGTATTTGAACAGGGTGCCTATCCTCTCGATCAATCTTGAAAGTTGTCTTGCAACTCTTGAAGAATATGCATCCAACAATAGTATCGATTACAAGAAGAATGCCGTATAAGTATCCAATAAACATCCCCTCGAGAGCCATGGATGAATTGGGAGACAGTGCAAGACGATTAGCCCTTACAATTCTGTATTGAAACAAAGCTTCCATAGCAGCCAAGGCTATGTTGATTGACACGGCTAATGACAATGCTGTTGAAGATCGACCCTGGATCAGTACACAAGCCTTAAGAATCGCAAGATAGCCCCCACGATTCTCCATTCCTGACAACACCAATGCCAAGTTGCATATAACGTAGGCATTGGCAAGAACGATTGAATACACAACAGCTCCCACCGATGAAACAAATAGCAAGGCTCCTGGAGAAGATATTCCTAATACATCGAAACAACTGAAAGCGAAAAGAAGAATAGATAAGCAAGTAGCATTTGCTGAAAGGATGACTAATGAGCTACAAATTTGAGTTTGGAAAAGGGGCTTGTATAGTGAAATCCAAGAAGAAAATGGAGGTTCTTCTGCAGGTTTACGATTGCTCAAAGATTTGATTATGTACGCCTTAGCGAATAGGAGAAAGGAAAGGGAGAATGGAAGAAGAAGAAAATATGTAACAATGGTTTGAGAGAGCTTAAGATTGAGAATTGCAAACAATTCTGATGAGGGAGGGAAACCAGCAGCTAGAAAAAGGGATCTAAAACGTCGTTGAATGACTGCAAGAATGACAGACGAGGGAAGGAAAGCTAGCGATAGTAGAGTCGAGGCAGCGAATGGGAATGCAAGGAGTGCTGCAGTTGAGGTGAAGTACTGATATTTCTGCAGAAAAGTAAAGATCGATCTTCTGATAATTCTGCCTGCTGTTTCCCTTATTGGAACGGATGATAAGTATTCGTCCATCGCGATTTCAATGTTGGGATGACCGAGATTCGTATAGATGGTTCGGAAATGGGATATATATGAAGTACTAATTGATAGTAGGTGTGTTTGGTTGGATTAAGGAAACTGACAGCACACCAGCAGATTTAGAGTTGTATCTGCTTTGTTTTCACCAACAAGCTTTGTTTTGGACAATTCCTTTGTGATTGTAAGAAATCAGCAGCTTTTATATGATCTAAAAGGTGCCCTCAAAAGAAACAAATATATAAAAATAAAAATAAAAAGAAAATGTGAAATGTCTAACATCATAAAGGTGAAAGACCTGACCTTGAAAACAAAGCAAATGAAATATGACTTGGAATATACTCTGGTTCAATCACGCCGCTTGTTTTATTAGCCAAACCACCATTAATAGAAACTGTTTTTTTTTTTTTTTTTATTGCGTTTTATTCCTTAATCTGAATCTGGATCAAATGAATATAGCTCAATCGAGAATGTCCATTTGTGTGGACAGAGAAAAATAGGTAAGACTAAATAAGTGAAGATGACAGAAAAATCGAACAAATTAAGAAAATATTAACTTGCGTTGGTGGAACATGAGATACTCGTGTTCACAATCTCTTTAGCATGTGTTCAAAATCGAGTGTCAAAAAATGAATGAGGATTTAAATAGATTTATCAATGACGGGAAAAAGATGCATGAACCAAATTAATTAAAATGAATTTAGACTTGCTTTCTCGACTCACATCCACGACCATGACCGATGGCTTCTATTTGACTTCAAATTTATTGAAAATAAGTTTGTTTACACAGATGTTAGTTAATTTGGGTTATCTAAATATAGGGACGGCAAGAACACTCGTTAAACCCAATAAATGTGGGCCATGTCCCAAATGAGACGAAGATTACCCATCTAACTAGGTAAACAGGATGGGAAAAGGGAAGGGGGTCATTGCCCCGAAACGGGTAGGAAAACATAGTCATCGCCCCCGTTTAAAGTTAATTTTAAATTTGAGTTTATTATCAAATAAAAATAAAAGATTTATCATCATTAACATAAGTTGTTCTTAACAAACTGAAAAAAAAAATTAAAAATATTTACTTACTAAAGACTAAAATAAAAAAAGATGAAAAGAAAAAATAAATGAGGCCGAGAACCTGCCCTGCCCCGCTTGGATCCCACACCGAACCTGTCTCATCTTGCTTTAAATGGGTATGAGAATGGAGTAAAGAAACAAAAATATTTGACGAGACGGGGGTGGGAAGGCTGGCCCTCTCCATAACCCGGCTCGTCCTACTTTAAATGAGTATGTGAATGTGGTAAGGTAACAAAAATATTTGACGAAACAAGAGTGGGAATGCCGACCTGTTCCATAGCCGTTCCATTGCCATCCCTGTCTAAATTGGGTTGAACTCCCTATCGGTGAAAAAAAAAAATATTTTTAATTACAAGAATTAACATTTGAATATCTAAATAAATTACACTTGATTAATTGTAACAATTTAAACAATAAAATAAGACCTATGTTGTTCAACTATATCATGGTGTCTTCCAACTTGGAACAGGTTGAGAACATAAAGAATAAGTAAAACATATGATTGACAAGTAAGTTTTTTTATGTTCTCTAAAGATTTTTTTTTTTTTTTTGGATGGAATTCACCGCCAGGAATACCGTGTGCTAGTTAATTAAAAGTCGATAAAATAAATAAATAAATATTTTTCTATTTTTACTTCATTTTTTCGATTATTTTGGTCAAAGTTGGTATTCAAATCAATTTAACATTTGATTTGACTTGCACAAGCCAAGTGCTTCGAAACTTTTCAAAGTTGGAGATTAAATATAAAAAACACCGAATACTATAATAATCGAATTAACAAATTTTCAATATAGACGATTATTAAATTTTGGTGGTGGTCGTTGCAGTGATGGCGGTCAGTGCGAAGATTAACCTTATGATGGTTAATTACATGACTGGTCAAAATTATATGTAATTTTGAAAGTCTAATGGTAAAAAAAAAGTGTTGGGAGTTAACTATTAAAATTTAAAATTTTCTTTTTAAGTCCATGATGCACCTCAGTGTATTCCAAAGCATCGCCTTCATTGAAAATTTTTTAATTGGACATTTTGTATTACTTTATTATAATTTGTCCATTTTTAATTTTTTTTAAATGAATCAATATTATTATAATAAAAACTGAGTGATATCTGTTTATAAGAATCTAGACTGAGATTATGAACCAAATTTCAAGAATTAGTACATTTTATATACATAGAGGGATTATCCTATTAAGCTAATGATATATAACTAACCCACTCATACCAGAAAGAAATAATTAAATATAGTAAAGTAACAATTTTAGGTTTTTTAGCACTAATAAATAAATTAATAATTAAAAGAAAAAAATTTAGCAGAGACCCAAATCTTTCATTTTGATGCAGATTACAGTTTAACATATCATTTTTGCGGTCGTAATTTCAAACCTTTATATTTAACGGTAGACATGGTCCAAATCACCGATTCTATCCATAATGTCGTTAATCAACGATGAAATCGCAATCTTGACTCAAATAGAGAAAATATTTAATTCATATTTTTGCTTCGTTTTTCTTTTTCCTTGAGCGAGACAATAATATCCTAGAATTCTGATATAGTTTTAGTACTTCACTAATCTTTCATTTTCATTGTACAGTCGGTCGAGATGGTGTCACAAAATCCAACTTGGCTTCAGTCCTGTAAAACGGTGTTGCGAAAAATTCTATATGGTTAAAGAGATAATTCAAATTGTCTTTTCACAGTAAAACGACTTCATTTGTGGTTTTGAGTTTTGCAGAAAAATTGATGAGGATGTCCAGGAGTTTTTCATTTCCTAATTTGCTTAATCAGACTTCAGTTTTTCTAAATTATATGAAATGCGTCTGGTCAGACATGCTCGCGTCAAATAGAAGTATATTTTTTTTTTACCTCCTTTAGATCTCCTTCAAAATTCTGTGTATAACTTTAACTGGAGATCGCTCCCTTTTTCTGTGACTGCAGAACAGAAAAAACAGAAAGTATCCGAGTTAAAATCCGGATTGGAGGATGCTGAGGCATTGGTACTTTAGTAATAGACATTGTGGTAGCAATTTTCTATTTGCAATACCAATGCTAAACTGACTATCCACTTTTGCTATATATCCTAGATTCATAAAATGGACCTTGAGGCTAGAAGTTTGCCACAAAGTGTGAAGGCAGCACTTCTTGCCAAGTTGAGAGAGTATAAAACTGATATGAACAATTTGAAAACTGAAGTTAAGAGAATCACGTCATCAAATGGCAAACAAGCGGCGCGGGATGGTTTGTTGGAGTCCGGTGGCAGATACAGCAATGGTATTTACACTTCCCATTTGTCATACTGATGCAATACTTGTCTTGAAATGATTTTGTAGTGTTTTTAACTCTTCACCAATCCAGTGCCCCTCTTGAGACCTTAAAAGCCAATGCGTTCTTCTTCTTTCACATGCTCAATGGTACATATCTAATGGTCAATATCCTCTTCACTTCAGCTGCCCATAGTCAATTTTTGCATTGACTGCTATAGAAAATCCCCACCCTCATCCTGCTCAGGAGCCAGAAAATTCAATTTGCCAACTTCTTATTTGCCAACGTCAATCTCTTCTCCACGCAAATAACACGGTATGTCTCATTTCATTAATTCTAGGTTTAGTTATATTCTCTCTTCTTCTTTCCTTCCATGGCTTCTAGTCTTGTTTTGGTAAACTGAAAAATCTTGACACAAGCTCGAAGGTGTGGCATGCATGAATCTAATTGACATCTTGCTTTAAATGGGTATGAGAATGGGATAAAGTGATAAAAGTATTTGACGAGACGGGGGTGGGAAGGCCGGCCCTTTCCATACCCGTCTCATCCTGTTTTAATTGAATATGAGAATGGGCTAAAGTGACAAAAATATTTGACAGGACGGGAGTGGGAAGGCCGGCCTGTTACATAGTCGTCCCTGTCTAAATTGGGTTGAACTCCCTATCGGTGAAAAAATATATATTTTTAATTACAGAATTAACATTTGAATAACTAAATAAATTACACTTGATTAATTGTAACAATTTAAACAATAAAATAGGACCTATGTTGTTCAACTATATCATGGCGTCTTCCAACTTGAACAGGTTGAGAACATAAAGAATAAGTAAAACATATGATAGACAAGTAAGTTGTTTTATGTTCTCTTAAAGATTTTTTTTTGGATGGAATTCACCGCCAGGAATACCGTGTGCTAGTTAATAAAAAGTCGATAAAATAAATAAATAAATATTTTTCTATTTTTACTTCATTTTGTCGATTATTTTGGTCAAAGTTGATACTCAAATCAATTTAACATTTGATTGACTTGCACAAGTCAAGTGCTTCGAAACTTTTCAAAGTTGGAGATTAAATATAAAGAACACCGAATACTATAATAATCGAATTAACAAATTTTCAATATAGACCATTATTAAATGTTGGTGGTGGTCGTTGCAGTGATGGCGGTCAGTGCGAAGATTAACCTTATGATGGTTAATTACATGACTGGTCAAAATTACAAATAATTTTGAAAGTCTAATGGTCAAAAAAAAAAAAAAAACAAATTTGTTGGGAGTTAACTATTAAAATTTTAAATTTTCTTTTAAGTCCATGATGCACCTTAGTGTATTCCAAAGCATCGCCTTCAATGAAAATTTGTTAATTGGACATTTTGTATTACTTTATTATAATTTGTCCATTTTTAATTTTTTTTATATGAATCAATATTATTATAATAAAAACTGAGTGATATCTTAATTATGTTTATAAGAATCTAGACTGAGATTATGAACCAAATTTCAAGAATTAGTACATTTTATATACATAAGAGGGATTATCCTATTAAGCTAATGATATATCTAACCCACTCATACAAGAAAGAAATAATTAAATATAGTAAAGTAACAATTTTAGGTTTTTTAACACTAATAAATAAATTAATAATTAAAAGAAAACATTTCAACGGAGACCGAAATCTTTCATTTTGATGCAGATTACAGTTTAGCATATCATTTTTGCGGTCGTAATTTCAAACATTTATATTTAACGGTAGATGTGGTCCAAATCACTGATTCCATCCATAATGTCGTTAATCAACGATGAAATCACAATCTTAACTCAAATGGAGAAATTAAATGAGGGCAAAATAATATATTTACAAATTTCATAATTAAAATAATTAAATAAAAATACTGTTTATCTTCCACCCAACCTCTCAACACCTCAACCCAAACTAAATCAAAATCCCACCCGTCATCACCGTCACGGCCACCACATTGACTGTCCCATTGACTGCAATACATTCAAATATTGCTTATCTGTGTGAACTTCAAAGCCGCTGGCCGTCCTCCTCCACCACCACCCCAACAATTACAGCCATTATGCACATCCTTACTACTACTCTCGTGCTGCAAAGGCGATGAGTGTCGAAATGATGCCGACCCTCTCTTCCACTCCGCCACTAAGCCACCATCTTCGCCACTGGCCCTCCTATATGGCATCCCCTGAGGAGAAATGGAATGGTACCTCTGCTTGAAGTTTACATTAGATTGAGATTTTTGGGTGTTGCAAATTTGAATATTTAATTCATATTTTTGCTTCGTTTTTCTTTTTCCTTGAGCGAGACAATAATATCCTAGAATTCTGATATAGTTTTAGTACTTCACTAATCTTTCATGTTCAGTGTACAGCCGGTCGAGATAGTGTCACAAAATCCAACTTGGCTTCAGTCCTGTAAAACGATGTTGCGAAAAATTCTATATGGTTAAGAGATAATTCAAATTGTCTTTTCACAGTAAAACGACTTCAGTTGTGGTTTTGAGTTTTGCAAAAAAATTGATGAGGATGTCCAGGAGTTTTTCATTTCCTAATTTGCTTAATCAGACTTCAGTTTTTCTAAATTATAGGAAATGCGTCTGGTCAGATATGCTCGCGTCAAATAGAAGTATATATTTTTTTTTTACCTCCTTTAGATCTCCTTCAAAATTCTGTGTATAACTTTAACTGGAGATGGCTCGATTGCACCTCCTTTAGATCTCCTTCAAAATTCTGTGTATAACTTTAACTGGAGATGGCTCCGTTTTTCTGTGATTGCAGAACAGAAAAAACAGAGAGCATCCAAGATAAAATCCAGATTGGAGGATGCTGAGGCATTGGTACTTTAGTAATAGACATTGTGGTGGCAAGTTTCTATTTACAATACCAACGCTAAACTGACTATCCACTTTTGCTATGTATCCTAGATTCATAAAATGGACCTTGAGCTAGAAGTTTGCCACCCAGTGTGAAGGCAGCACTTCTTGCCAAGTTTAGAGAATATAAAACTGATCTGAACAATTTGAAAACTGAAGTTAAGAGAATCACGTCATCAAATGGCAACCAAGCGGCACGGGATGAGTTGTTTGAGTCCGGAATGGCAGATACAGCAATGGTATTTACACTTCCCATTTGTCATACTGATGCAATACTCGTCTTGAAATGATTTTGTAGTGTTTTTAACTCTTCACCAATCCAGTGCCCCTCTTGAGACCTTAAAAGCCAATGCGTTCTTCTTCTTTCACATGCTCAATAGTACATATCTAATGGTCAATATCCTCTTCACATCAGCTGCCCATGGTCAATTTTTGCATTTACTGCTATAGAAAATCCCCACCCTCATCCTGCTCAGGAGCCAGAAAATTCAATTTGCCAACTTCTTATTTGCCAACGTCAATCTCTTCTCCAAGCAAATAACACGGTATGTCTCATTTCATTAATTCTAGGTTTAGTTATATTCTCTCTTCTTCTTTCCTTCCATGGCTTCTAGTATTGTTTTGGTAAACTGAAAAATCTTGACACAAGCTCGAAAGTGTGGCATGCATGAATCTAATTGGAGAGCAGTGGACGAACTGGAACACAAAAACAAGGGATTCTACTTGTAAAATATCCAATGAAACTCCGTTAAATTTGAAATTATGATGCATTATTCAGTATGAAATAAGTAATATATGGAAGCACAAAATTTGGTTGAAGATCACAAGTTATTTGTATAAAAGAAGACGTCGTATACTTCATTTATCAGAATCTTATCTTTTTACCCAAACAATCTTGCATTCATTTAAGCTCGATCCTCGTGGAGTAAAAATGAAGTTAACTCGATCCGCATAAGCCTCTTATTGACCTTTTTCTTCTTTCTGGGAAAAGTGTCGAATATGAATTTACATATAACTCAAATATCAGACTATTGAACTAGTTTTGTAGCTTCATGGTGTGGATGACAACATCAGTAGGAGTAAGAAGATTCTGATCAATATGTCAAGAAGGATGAGCAGGAACAAATGGATCATTGGTTCCATTATTGCAGTCTTAATTGTGGCAATCATTTTGATTCTTTACTTCAAGCTGAGCCATCAACTTCTATACTTACATCCCATGTGCTGCAATTTGCCATGGAAGTTTGCATTTTTTGTATACAATGTTTTTACTTCATTTCGTAATTGAGATTTAAGGGTTTTTTTAAATCCACTTTGAAAATATTTATCACCAATTTTGATGTATAAAATAGTTTATTTAAAACTTATTTTGTCCATTTATATCTAATACTAATCGAAAATTCAATGCAAATTTCCACGTGCAACTTCCACGATAGCATAAAAGAGCACGACAAGCCACGCCACACCAATCATAACACACATGTAGGACGATAAGTTCCAAATAAGTTCAAAGACGTAACCGCCAGAAAAATCCAGCTCAAATGATCCACAAAACAATTAATGTACATCTACCAGATCTTAGTTCGTGCAAAAACCAATTATATTAGTGCAGGTAGATGATCAAGAGTGGAACTTAACATCGTACTATGAAAACACAGTCGAAGGGATTGGATTTCATCCTTTGTATATGTTTCTGCTTATAGAGTGGTCATACAAAGAAACAGGAGGGTTTTACTGCCCAATCCAACTACTGAGGGCACCTTTGTATATGTTTCTGCTAAAATGTCCATGTATCACTAGAAATGCCTTATATTTGAAACTTAAATCAATATCATTTCAATCATCATGGTGGGAATAAATATATATAGAGAGAGAGATGATATCCCAATCACCGTTTCTTAACTCACGCTAAGCAACAATGACATGACACATCAATTAATTGATAAATAAATTCATGGTAAATCCCAATAATAACCTAAGCAAAGGTGCTAGTAGACAATTTCTCTCTCTACATATATAAGATCAAAATATAAACAAATTGAGGATATGCAGCTGCAACTCACCAAACCTTTCTCAACAAGTATCAAAATTAATCATGCACAAGGACAAGTATGCCAATAGCATAAATTTTAATCCCAAGCATAAATTTTAATCCCAAAAGAGCAGCAGTTAACAAGGCAACAACAAAGTCTTCCAAGCAAAATTTTCCTATAGTTCAGATGAGACCTTATGATGCATCAAATATGAGCAGCAGCCAGCTCATATCCAGAGCCATATGTAACATTAAATGTTTTTTTCATAAATTGTCACAATGGTCTGTTTTAACAATGAAGCCACACATTAATTTTACCTTTTCCTTTAATGAGAGGTCGCAGAAAGTCCTATATTCAAGGAAACCACTTCAGCCAGACTACAAAGATTATGAAAGGAGTCTGGTGCCAGGCCCTTGTCAGAATCTGTTAAGAATGGCTCTACCAATTCAAACCCTCTCAGCCAATGTGAAACACTGAGTAGATTGGGTTAATATAAGAGATTGCCCTCTGGTACATGAACTCGCCAATCTAATGGATAAGGAGCACCACTTGGCAACAAACTTGAAGGAGGTCCACTGCCTTGTATGGAATATTAACCAACATCACACATCCAAACAAACTTTTATAGACTGCAGCATGTAGAAAGATTAAGACATGAGAAACCCTCAAGTAGATCTATATCACAACGAAGGAAAATGACCATAAAGAGTATATACCTTCGATGAATGAAGTTCGTTGAAGAATCATCTTGTGGCAAATAATCCATATTAGCTGTTTGGTCTTCCTGTTTGGTCTTCCTCCTCACCATCTTCCTCTTCTTCATCATCATCTTCTGCTGATGCCGGTAGCCCATTAAGATCTACATTAACACCATTTACCTTCCCAACAAACTGTCCCTTCACACGAGGTCTACGTTCCGCAAGTTGTTTACGGTTGACATACCTGATCCTCTTGTCAAAACATCTTTCCTTCCGCTTCTGCTTGAATTTCATTAAAGCGGCCTCTCTACGATCAACATTACTTAACTTTCCTTCATTAGAAGAGGAATTTCCGTGAGATGGCCATGCATGCATTGTTGTAGGCATTTGGCCATGTTGTAGGCATATACCAACAGGGTAGTATGGATAAGATGTCATTCCAGGGACGTGACGAGCACTCTGTGGAATATGATTGTATTGAGGTAATAGAGAAGAACTGGTGTGGTAGTGCAGATCTTGTGGTTGTGGGTGCTTTCGATACACAGTTGCTGATGACATCATAGATTGATTCATTACTCCTGACATATAATATGGATAGGCAGGATTTGCAAGGAAACCTACACCATAATGGGGAGATTCATTTCTTGGATGCATAGGCACCTGAGAAAACTCCTCATTTAAGTTCCTCTGTTGAGAGGTTTCCAGTGATATGGGGGGAGTGCAAGATCTCTCTATAGAAAAAGAATCCGGAATACTATTACTGCTCGGATAATTATCTTCTTGAAAATGATTTTCCAGGGAATCTCTGTTGTCGTGTCCTTGGAAATCAGCACCCACTCGCCCCTTCATTGTAGTGCGTTTCTCTTTGATCCTCAAGTTCCGAGGCACATTTTCACGAACAGAAGCATCCCCTTGGTTGTTGCTTTTGGGTGTGCTTGATTTGATGTATGTGAAAAAAGCTGAAGACTCACCGATTTTTAACCCGCTCTTCTTTGGAAATGGAGAAATTTTCCCTGAAAAGATTTTAAACTCCTTGAGCATATAAATCATTTGGAAATCAGAGAACTTATATAAGTAGGAAAACTTTGGATATGAGCAAATCACATGGTAAACTGTAATCAACTTTCAGGACCCATTTAGAAGGGTACCGACCGTTAGTTTAATTGAATTCAACATATCCAAAGAAGAGACTCAATTTTTATAGGATGTAAAACATGGTGCATGATGAACTTATTTACATGAATTGGATGACCATTTAGAGATATTTCCTCGTAATGATCAAATGTGACAGCTAAAAAACATGTAGGCACGTCTAAGTGAGTTTAAATATAGAAAATTTGCATTTTTTTTGTGCAAAGTAGCTACCCTCATATTTGAAGCCGTGACCTTACAAGCATGGGTGAAAGTGTTTCAGCAGATCAGCAGGAAGTGACTCCTTTAATCTGTTAAGGACACGAGTGTTCACATAGTTATTGTCGATATACCTCATTCAATAAACAACCAATTCATTCCTTTTACCAAGTTCAGTCTAACAAGTTACTCTTCATATACTAAATTTACTATAAAAGCATGCCTGCATGCATATTTCCTTTTCAAGTTCTTAACAGAATGTTTATCATCCAGAGTTTAAAATTGGAGTTCCTTCCCATCTCAAATACAGAATTTTAATTTCTAATTCTAAAATTCTAACATGTCTAATTACAAATTAGCAACTCTAATAAAACCAGGAAGCTATTTGGCCACATGAATAGAGAAAAATGGACAAAGCACTTCTCCTCCTTTCTCCAGTAAAGGAACACAAAAGACTGAGGTCCATAATATATATAAGAAGAGCCTGTGTCCATCAATTTAAAATATAAACTGCCATGTAATGGAAAAGTTAGACCAAACTTCAAATACATTGTGAACATTATAACAGTGGTATGCACAGGGTATACTGGGCAGAAACACTCATTTTAATGAAGTGTAAGTTCATTTAAATCACGTGAGCCATTTACCTGTCTGCCTATCACTAATTACTGGCACATCAGGCTGACATTCAGACAAGGCCCCAGTTAAAGTCTCAATAGGAGAAGCAGCAGCAGTAGCATTAGTCTGGAAATGTAGAAGCAGGGAAAGAACAAATGCATACAGATAAAATGTCAGTTACAGTTTACCAACAATTAGAATTGCTTTTTTTTTTTTTTAGTGCATAAATTGCTATTTGGAAAATAATAGTAATAAATCTCAGGTTCACAAGACAAAGTTCAACTAAGATCATGAGAATTTGAACTTCCAGCAGAAATATCCCATTGTATCCCTAAGTCAGTATTTCAATTACCTAGATGCCAGGTATTGATAAATTTTAAATCAGCACATATCAAAAAAATTTAACCATGGCCTAGCCATCGATATCACACTCACCTCATCTTCCTGATGAGTCAAAACACATGTCTCTGGCTTGATACTCTTTCGAGACTTGTCATCCGTGTCATCCGAGAACAATGTAGTGCTATTGGTATTAGCATCACTAGGATCCGATACAACCATATCAAAATCATAATTTACAATGTCCTTCTCTGCTAGTCCAAGCTGCCCGTGTAAAGAGAAGAGATGCGGAAAGTCACATTAAAATTGAGAAGGAGAAGTAAAAGATGGCAAAATTACAATGCATAAGAGCACATTACTACACTATATGACATCCCAAGTAGGCAATTTCAGAATGAGCATGTAAGATATAGAAGCTTTGCATTGAGTTAGTATTAGAATCTATGAATACAAAATGTTTTACTATTTGAAAGAGTAGATAACATAAAGCTTTCGTCTTTTAGTTCTTCAGATCTATATCAGACATGTCTGACATATGACCTCTGAAATACTAACTTAAATCCCCTTGCATGTATACTTTGGAGAGCACTGTCTACAAAATGCCAAATGGTGTTTCGGAGACAACTAAGCAACAAAATTAAAGTGTACTTACCATTCGCCGCCTTCTCCACATATGAGTCCACAAATTTAATAATTCATTAGTACGTAATGGCTTGACAAGATAGTCAGCTGCTCCAAATTTCAGGCACTTGACAACAATCGAGACCTCATCTTGTGCTGACATCACTGGCATCAAAGCATCAAAAGAATGACTATCAATTCATAATGCATAAACACAAACATCTTAACAAAATGCACAAAAATAAATAAATAAATAAATAAAAAATAAAAAGTTATCATGTTAGTATCATGCAGAAAGAAACAAAAGTTACACTTACTGATCACAGGAATGCGTCGCAACTCTTTGTCCCTCATGATGTATTTCAACATCTTCAGTCCTTTAGACATAGGAAGGTCAACTTCCGAAAGAATAATATCTATGTCAGGCCCCTCAGCGTTTAGTGCATCAATCACTTGTCTTGGAGATCTCACTGAGGTCACTGAAAATCAAGAGTTATCCACATTCAGTACAAATGTACAAACATTTCCTTTTTATTTAAAAGCAAGGATTGACACAGGAGAAGCTTATAGGAATTATTGGGAGTTAGCTAGCTGGGTATTTTTCCCAGAAGTTTTTAAAGTCGTGGAAGTTCCACAAATATTAGAAGTTATTTAGGGGAGTCAACAGAGTTCTCTAGCATTAGCAAAACACCAAATTGGCTAATGTGTTACTATAACAGACATAAAAACAAACAAATCTTTCTTTGGCTGAGTTTGGTCTTTTCAGCCAGATTGACTGAAGCTCTGAATCAAAATTCTATGCTTCTTCTATTAAACTATCCTTTACATTCATTCATGACAAATGCAGCTCTTACATTTCAATAGAGGTTATGCAATAATCCATATATTTCATGTTCTCTTTTTCCTTTCCATAAAAGGATTGAGCCCTCTCTACAATCTCCAAGCCCCAACAATGCATTTTTAAAACCTTTCTTCTTGTATACCTCCTCCAAGCAAATCGTCTTAATAAAGCAAGTCATGCTTTTAAACCTTATATAATTTACCCCTTCCAGGACCCCTCTATGGTGAACTACAACTACTAAGGGTGTACAAATCATAAAGTGTTATCGATTGAAGAAAAATAATTCTATGTTATGATTTGATTAAGGTAAAAAATAAGCTTCTTGTTCTCTCCAATACATGAAAATGAAGGTTATATTCCATATTGCCAAACCAAAGAACTACTTAACTCAGGTACTGAATAAAGTTTCACAGAAAATTCAATAAAAATGCACATACAAACCTGAATTCCAAATTAAAGACAACTGAAACACAATTAAAGTACAAAAACAAATCGAGAAATAATCTAAACGAAAATAAGATGAAAAAAATAGAACATTACCTTGATATGAACATTTACAGAGAAGCGTAAGAACCTCCTCGGAAGTTTTAGCATCATTATCGCAAACCAAAATCCTCACTTTACTCCTATCAATAAACCCATCCCCACTCTTCCCTATCTCACTCTTCTCCATCACCCTTCTTCCTCTAATAAAAGAAAGTTCAAAATTGATGTCTCAATTCAAACCTCCCGAAAAAATTAAACAAAATACTACAAAAACTCCATTATTTAGACCCAGAAAAGCAAGAGTAGTAGAACCCTCGATTTTAACTATACATACTTAGGGTCTTAAATTACAATTTTCCTAAAATCCCATTTATAGATCATGGATTCATTACACCATTCACTAATCAAAATTAGATTCTCACTTCCTGTAAAGAAAAACACTAAAGGGTGGGTAGGTTCAACTGTGGGGTACCTATATGACGTAAGTTATCAATAGGGAGAAAAAATTACTATCCATAAACGGCAAGCGAGTAGTCAATCTTCGCAACCACTAGCCTAAACTGATTACACAACACCGCCGCTTCAAAAAATCCAAACCCCGATCCGGAGCACGTTAGCAAACTGCCCCCAACCGGCCGAAATCTATCAGTTATTTACATACAGTAAAACTGTCCTTCGTATTGGTATATTTTAGAGAGAGAAAGAAGACTTTTGCTTCTTTTTCGTATCAGCTTTTCGAATAAAATAATAATACTACCATTATTTCAATGGCGCTTTTTTATTCGGTAGTGGTGACTGCTAACGTAAGCTTGCGTACTTGTCAAGGTCCTGGACCGTAGGATTAAAGTTGGGGATGAAGTGAGGGGTGGTGTAGTGAGAAAAGGGGCGCATGTTAGAAACAGTGATTACGTGGAGCGTAAAGAGAGGGTAAAAGTGGAAGATAGTGGGATGGAGATAGAGGGAAGGCCACGTCACGTGAAGATCTCTAAACGAGTAAGAAAAGAGGATAGATTCAGAGAAATTTGTAGGGGCCTACACATACACATTCGCACGTGCTACTTTTAATTTTGTCCACTAGATAAGATATATATATATAAATCGTCCATTTGATTGGTTGGAATTTGGGATGAAAACCTATATTTATTTACTCACACGTATGGAAAGACTTGGCTTTTGCTTATTAGCACAAAACTTACATATGTTTGATTTTTAGTGCGTAAAATATTCATACGATTCAATTTTTTGAATTTTCATTCATATTTTCACATTTCATTATGAAAAACGTCGTTTTCATATATTTTTATTCAATTTTTTAATTAAAAATCATAAAATGACAAATATACTCGTTATTTAAAGAAAAGAATAAATAAAGAACAAATTGCAATCATACTCCCTATTTTTTTTTCGAAAAAGTACAAATAAGTTCCAAATAAATTAAATTAAAAAATAAAAATTCTTCTTCTTTTTCCCCTTGTGGCGAGGGTAAGGAATAGGATGGGGGTGGGAGGGAGAGGAAGGAAGGAATAAGATGATTTTTTTTTTTTTAATTTAATTCGTTTGGGACTTATTTGTACATTTTTGAAAAAACTGAAAGTATGATTGCAATTTGTTTTTTATTTTTATTTTTCTCTTCTTTTTGTTTTATTTAAATAAGTGGCATATTTGTCATTTTACATTTTTTAATTGAGATTTTGGATAAAAATGGATGAAAATGGCGTCTTCCATAGTGAAACGTGGAAATAATGATAAAAATGCAAAAATTAAAATGTATGAAATTTTGCACACTAAAAGTCAAACGTAAGAATGTTTTGTGTTAATAAGTCTTTGGCTATAGAAATGGTTTTACTAGAAAGCCACCAGAATACTTACAATGCAGAGCTTCACCTTGTATTTAAAATAAATGCAGGCCCCATCGTGTGTGTGTGTTCTGTTGGTCTTCCGTGGCTTCTGCTTTTGTACACGAAGCAAGTCTCTAAGTCTTTTCATCAATCATTCATTTTGATGGCTTGGTTAGGTATTTAGAGTTAGGATTTTAAAAATGTTTATTTTAATATTTTCTTTCTTGAATTTTGCATATTTTCATTCATGTTACAATCAAATCATTCAACCTCGACAAATTTTATTGCATAACAAGTTATCCCAACATAGTTCGATTACTAAGATCAATGATTGTATTCTACGAGATGGTTACTTTGCTACGTGTAAGCACTTGTCATCCAAATAGAATAAACAAATAGTTTTTGGTCTACTTGCAATTGCGAAAAAATGACTATGGTGAAGGGGCTTAGTGGCCCTTGACACCTTCCAAAAGTGGTGTTTCTTCATGCACTATCCAAAAAGGAAAACACTGTAACCAAGTAGCTTTAGAAACGTATGTAAAAGCTCATAATGAAGGACGTGATATTGCTTCTGAGGGTAATATATTGTGTGTATGGAGTGCTGGTGCAGTAAAGTAGTAGTTCCAGGCAGCCAGGCAGGCAGCCAAAAACATTTCAAATACAAGCATAAAGAATGTAGATTAGATTCCAGCATCTACAGTTACATCTTCCATATATTCTACCACATGAAGAGAAGTAAAAATCTGAAAACTGGTAAAATTTGAGCCAGAGATGTGACTATAGAGAGTAAGGCCATACTTCGGACATTTGGTTGCTATACTAAACAAGATGTCGGCAGATAGAAGATCTGCGTAATGGCAATCACAATCTATCGACCAGCCCACATCCTGCTACCTCTTGCCATCCTAATCTTCAATGCACAGGAGAGCATCAACAGTTTCTGGCATGCAGCCCTGCAACTTTGCTTCTGTTGTGATATGACCCAGCACCTCATAGATGAATGATGCATGCTTTTGAGACCTTTCGTCAATCATAAATTCATGAATGATTCCATTTATCTGAATCCAACTTCGACCTGTTGGCTTCTTTGTTTTCATTTCAACCATCTTCTTCCTCACAGTAATCACGTCTTGCCACCTCTTTTCAGACGCATACACATTTGACAATAGCACAAAGTAGCCAGCAGCTCTCTCAGGGTCAAGTTCCATGGTCAATATCTGAGCTACATCAGAAGCAAGCTCAACATTTTTGTAAATGCTGCATCCACCAAGAAGGGCACCCCACACTGCATCATTTGGCTTCATTGGCATAGATTTTACAAGCCCTTCTGCTTCATCCAATAACCCAGCACGACTCAAGAGATCTACCATGCATCCATAATGCTCTATCCTTGGCTCAATTCCCCAGGTTTCAGTCATACTCTTAAAGTAATGACGTCCCTCATCGACATAACCAGCATGGCTGCAGGCACATAAAAGACCCAAGAATGTTATTTCATCAGGTCTTATGTCATTATCTCCTATGCTTTCCATCCACTGGAAGACGCTAAGCGCCTCATCTCCATATCCCTGTTTAGCAAAACCTGTGATCATACTTGTCCAAGAAACAGTAGTCCTCTGCTCCATTGTTTTAAACACGCCAAATGCAGCCTCAATTTCACCACAGCTAGCATACATATGTATCAGTGCATTGTTCAGTGACACCAGCACTGGCTGCTCTCTTTGACTTAAAGACTCAACAACATATAAATGTATCCACTTACCCAGATTCAGATCACCCAACTTGGCACATGCTGACAGCGCCGCCAACAAAGTCACCTGGTCAAACTTCATTTCATCTCTCCGCATCTCAAGAAATAATGCTAAAGCTTGCTTAAACCTTCCGTTATGCACACATCCAGCAATCATTGTAGTCCAAGAAACTACATTCCTCACTGGCATCGCCTCAAACACTTTTCCTGCTGCATTGACATCTCTATACCTAAAACAACCCGAAAGCAAAGAATTCCATGTGACAACATTTCTGTCATGCATTTCATCAAACACTAATCTCGCATTCCTTAGGCCATCCTCCCTTCCACTTTTGATATAAAAATCAACCAAATTAGTACAAACAAACACGTTCGAACAAAACCCATTTTTCAAAACTTTCCCATGAACCTCTTCACCCTCTCTTAACAACATCCCTTTCGCACAGCCATTAATAACATACGTATACGTGTGACCATCAGGCACGCTTAAAGAATCCTCCATCTGCTTAAATAATTCAATTGCTTTCCACGAATGGCCTCTGATAATTTGGTTATAAAGATAAGTACTTGGGTTTTCAACTTGGTCGAAGACTTGGAAGGCATGTGGGAAATTATTGAAGGCTGTGTACAGAGATAATAGCTTAGCAAGAATATAGTTTTTTTGGGTAAAGCCATTGATGACAATGTGTGCGTGGATTTGGAAGAGTTGTTTACTGCTTTTGCAGTGATTCTGTAACAACGAGAATAGGTGTTGTTGAAGAAATCTGGAGCCTGTTCGATAGGCGGGGATGTTATGTTTGATAAACATGCATAAAAGTTAGTTGTTAGTCATACGAAATAACATACTATTTCCTCGTCCACTTTATTGAACTAAAATTTTATTTAAAAAATTATAAATCAAAGTTAACAAATAATTTTAACCCCACATTTTATAAAATTCACAACTTTTATTATATCTTCGTTCGCATATAATTTTAACCCCACATTTTATGAAATTAACAACTTTTATTATATCTTCGATCGCACATTTCATTAACTTTTATCAAAACTTACTAAAAATCGGATTTTCAGCTACACTGAACAAGCTAAAAGAATAATATTAAAGACTTTCTTGCATGTATACTCAGTTTTCTAAAATCCTTAATCAGCAAGCAATCATACTCATCACAAGATCACGCAAAAATAACAATACATATATATTCGAAAACTGAACCGTTTACTTGTCTGAATATATTATATATTTCAAATCATAATCTTGATGGGTGTGAAGCAGGAATGATTACAATTCACTATCGCGTTCAACCAGCTTCAAGCCCCAACTCATGTCCTCGCAATGCCTTACATGCGGAACAAGAAGTCCAGTATCAACTCCTGCTCTCTTCTTGCAATCGTAGAAAGGAGGAGCATGGAAGCACGGTTCCATTGACATGGCTTGTCGACAGGGTGGATCAGGGGCTGTTCGATTTTCAGGCTTGTAAAGTATCCATGGCTTCAGACCTCCAAGACCCTGAGCCACATAACCAAAAGTTGACCAAGAGCTTGTTATCAATTTATCCATCAAGCTAAGCAAGTACATCTCTGCCCAAGCCTTTCTGTTGTGCGTTTGTTTCTCTGTTTGTTGATACTCTTCATGACTCGGCTGGTAAACAGAAATTACCTCTCCTGTTACAGTAGGATATTCCCAATACATATTTCTTATTTCCTCCAAGTAGCCAGAGCTTAAAGATGTCAATAGCACGGCTTTTGTCTTACGCTTTCCTGATGGAGTGACAATGGGCTCCTTTCGGTTGATCTCTGGTAGCAAATTCTCTTTTGTGGTACATGTTAGAATCTGCTCTAACACATGTTGAAAAGGGCCAGTTCCTGTGTCGAAAACCCGTATTTGGATGCCTAGCTTTTCGTCTGCTTTAGCTAAATAAGCTTGATAGTATCTACTGATAAGCCCCCAGATGGAATTTGTCGGATGGAATAAGTACCTGCCCAAGAAGTGGAAAACAGTTGCCTTTGCCGGGAACAGGTCACTCAATTCTTGCTCAAAAGATGGGATCAAGAAGAGAGAGGGTACAAAATAATTGTCAGTCTTCATTATCAACCAAGGTATGTTCTGCAGAACAGTTTGATCTTGGTCACAGAAGAAAAGCTTATCATGATCATCATAGTTGTGAACCAGATGGAGATAAACATATGGTGGTAGTGCCGACTGACTTAAATTACCTAACAAATTATTCTTCAGCATATTCCCATAACTCTCTGCAGATTTCTGATTGAAGCTATCGAATTGGTGTGTAACAGGAAAATCCAGGGGAAGTAACCAGGAAACCTCTGGAAATGGTTCGCAGAAGAGGTCGGGCATGTCAACTCCACGATCAATAAGTAGGACCCGATCCGTGAGAAGAGCATAAAGGAAAGCCGAGGCTAAGGTCAATATCCTGTTCCCTAAACCGCTAAAGGATATCCAAACTATGTAGTTACAATCGGAGGAGCTTGTGTATTGGCCAGACTTGAGATGTGTTAAGGTTTTATTGTACAGTTCTGTGTAGGGTCCACAGCGTTTGTGAAGAGCTTCGTACCTTCGTAACTTGGATATGAGGTAGGGCGAAGGCTTTTGGGGTAGTTCTCTGCGATACGAGAGTGACTCAAACCTACTAAGACAAGATTCTCTGTCAAATCCCGTAGGGAGAAGGCCACCAAGAAGTTTATCCTTCGGCACCTCAACAGCCTGGGAAAGATCATCTTCTTGATTTGTTGCTGTAAAAGGAAAGAAAGCATAACAAGAAAATTAGGGTATGAAAGATGCGCATGAAACATTCATTTATTCAATTTATTGAATCAAAATTTTTGTTTTCGACATCATTGAACCTTTCTTAACACTTGGTGAACACCGATCAAGGTCATCAAATGTGAGAAAACACGAAGGCAAGGCATAATTATCTAATCTTTTCAAGGAAAGCATGTACAAATGTAAAAATCAACTGGTTCTTTTGAAAGAAGTGATACACGAAGAATCCTAGTAAAGTAACAAATACATCTGTTGTGATAAACACATTTTAAATGGAAAATGTTCAAATCTTTCGATGGCCGTCCAGAATGCAGCATATCTGCATTCCATATGCAGTCACGTTTCTTCAATATTGACTATTTCCAATCTGAATCAAGGCAATTCGATGTATGGGTGTTCACACTTATAATGATTTAGAAATGCAATAACTCTCAAAGATTTCTAAAACTTTTCAGGAACTAGCTCACAGATCCTTAAAGAATTTTGTTCACCTAACAATTACCCAAGTTTCAATTGGTATAAAATACAGATGACACAGGTTATATATTTCCTGCACATAATAGTAGAAAATTTTCAGAAGTAACATTGTACAAAGTGAAATATATTTCTTTTATGTCTTTATGAATGGCATGACTAGAAAACATCAATAGTACAGATTTTCCGTTCAATTATCCAACTATTATTCTATGATTTATCCCCCCGGTAGTAGTTATAAACAGTTCTCGACCTGCACTCCTGGTGCATTGGCAATAATATATTACTTCTGTCAACAAATACATAACAAAGAACCCGATAGAAGAAAATAGTAACTCATAGGGCTAAAGTAGAATTACTTTCTGACATCCAAAGCTCTAACCTCTATTTTACCAATTAATTTAAAAGCATTAGACTTTTAAAATACATTGTCTTTGGATTCTACTACGCTCTTCCAATTGTTCATCACAAGGATAATCTAAAAAATTCTTAATTTCTTTCCATTGAAAAACTATATTGGTCTTGTATGTGCAAGCTTACTTGAAGAGTAACGATCAAACATTCATATTTTTGTCCTAAGCAGTTGTGTAAGTATCTTTTTATTAAAGATAAATTAGTTCCAGAAAAGTATTGACGACAAAATAATAGAAGAAATCAAAATAATAGAAGAACAAAGAAATACTTTGGTAAAGATTTATCTCTTGCACCTGCATCAATTCCTTTTGAGTGAAGATAACTCCACTGCAACAATTAAACTTAAAAAATATATGTCTTTTAGATCATAAGATAAAAAATTGCTTTAGCTCTTCTTTTCAGATCCAAGTGCTTCCAGTAAAAGGTTTGTCAAACTATTAATTAAAAAACGTGGATATTCCTTGATGAGAATGGACCTCCTTCATGTTCAGAATTTCTTCAATGACTTCTTTGGCTTCTTAGGCAATATTACTCCAACTCTATTCACATCAAACCAATAAAATTAGAATAAATCTGCCATTTAATATAGGGCTGATTTGAAGGTCATCTGTTAAAGTCACCACATAAACATTAGAAATCATTTTCTTTACAAATTTTGCAAGGTCTAATTGCTTGGAAACCCTTCCGTTCTCAAATGTCCCATAACTTGATCACCTTCAGCAAATTACTTAAATTTAAAATGTTGATCAGCATTTTCCTTGTACAAATCACAGCATGTATCTCTTCATGAATTTCTCTACGATGCACACTAATGTTTTAAGCAAATTAACCATGCCTAGCAAATTACCAAGCTCCTATTCACCACTTTTGTTTGACCATTATTTTATTGACGATGAGTACTTTAGAATATAGAAAATTTTGATCCCAACGTTATGCTTTGATGAAGTGAAATTATTGATAAGAATTCCAATCAACAAGCTATGGTCTGAGTTTCGGATTGAAATACTAACTGCCGCATTACAGAAATAAACGAAAAAATCCCCAAGCGACAAATAGTTATACCAACAGTGAAGAGCTTGAACTGGGGCACAATTCTAGATTGTATGTTGAGTAACAACACTTGCCGACAACTTTTCACAAAGTCACATGTCTTCATTGTTGATTTATAATAGCTCCAATGCCCACATAGGAATGGGATGTATCATACTCTTACCACAGAGTTTGAAAAGATCTAGCAACACTATAACTGGATCTTTTGTAATAGTTGTTCCACTTTGTGCAAAACCTTTTCTACTTCTTTAGTCCCAATGAAAGCCACCCCTTATCAAGCACTTCGTGACAACGTATTTTTACACTAAAATTTCATATAAACCTCCAATAAAAAGAAGCTAATCCATGGGATGTAAGAATATTTGCAAATAGACTTTCATCTAGCCAATTCAATCATAGCATTGATGATATGATCCGGGATAGGCAATCACTTGGTCGAGTTTTAGATTCCAAATTGAAGAAGCTGACAAGACAATATTCAAGTTTCGTGAAGGGCTAGGTAGCATAAACAAGTAGGATTCAATGTTTGGTAGATATCTGGAAAGAAAACGAGTGTCATTGATTAAAATGGGCATAACTCTCAACTCGATTGTTGGATTTTCGTTTATGAGTACAATTCAGAATTTTCACGAAATTCTGCACAAGGCTACACGAGCGCCTGGTACTTTTGTGCTTGCGGTTGCACAGAAACATGTCGAGAACAAGTTGGCGAAATTTTCATATTTTCGCGAGATTTCCTTGTTAGTCTAGGATTCTATTTTATTTCCAACATTGACAATATTCTATGACCTAATTACGTTNATTGTAAAACTAAGACTTTTGATAATGAATTAACGAGATTTCTCTCTCTTGGTTCTTGAATGAACTACTGAACTTATCAAATATATTGTTATATTTGTGGCGTTCAACCCTTAGAATTTATCAAAGTATTAGGCACCCTTTGTGGCGTTCGCAAATTGAGGTTCGTTAGTTTTGTAATCAAGAGGTCATTCAAACTCCCTTTTTATTTGGTTGTTTGGTTCAATAATTTGCGGGTCGAGATTCTACCGTCTACAACCTGAATTAGGGCTTTCCCGGCGTTTTCATTTAATTCCGCGTTTTTCGCGCTGATCCAGCTCCCAGGTTCGCGTCATTTGACCAAACCACAATCTCGTTTGAAACCTCCACCTAAAACAATGAAACCTGGGAACACTGAACACTTCTTAAAGTTTCACATGAAGTTTCTCATGTGCCAGAACGTCTAGGAATTAACACATGTACTTAAATTCTGTAAAAAACAGTTTGTCTACGAATGTGGAAAGACTAAATGGCGTCTTAAGCCATTTGAATAGTCTATATTGATTTTTGAATTCCACTTAACACTCATCTCCACTCCTAAGATGACTTCAGGGATGGTCAGTTCATAAGACAATTTAGCAAATAATTTCGAGCCAACTAAATGATCTAGTATCTCATCCAGCCCCAGAATTGGAAATCCATAGTCAACATTTACGCTGTTAGTTTTCCAACCGTACAGACATTATCTCATAAACAATGTAAACACTAGAAATGTCAAAATAAAACCCTAAGAATATAATTAGACAAAAGAAAAAAGGAAAATGAGGTACCTTCTTGTGGTAAAACATCAAGAGGTCTGGCTTCAGCAACAGTCCAGAATGAATCAGAAGGTGGGTTCTTAAGAATTACAGATAATGAAAACAATACAGACAACCCCATCAAACAAACCACAAAAATCCCCATAAATTTCGTAGGATTCAACCCGCATTCCCACTCTAGGCCCCTAGAAACAGTGTTTTCTGTGAAATCCGGGGGTGGCACCCGTTGATTTTTGGAACTACTACTCTTGAATCTCCTCATTTTTTAAGAAAAAAAGGGTCATCTGGGCTGTTTTGCTTCTCCTTTTAAATGCTTTATGAGCAAATGGTTTTGGATTATTTGATGTAATAATTGTAAAATTTAAGTTGGGTGGCAACAGTTAACGTTGGATTTGTGAGGGTTTAATAAAGAAACGACAGAAAACTGGTGATGGATGTCATGCAGTCACTGTTTGTACTTTGTAATGTCGGTGAGACACTGAAACTGAAAAAGCTATTTTAAAATTATTTTTTCCCTATTGGTTAATGGGTCGGTCCTTCAAGTTCCAATTGTGGGCTTCTATTGGGCCAGCCATGTAAACTAGGTTAGGGTTCAATAAAGGAAAATTTTCATAATTAAGTATTTAAGTATCACACAACAAATGTTTTAAATTTCAAGAATTAGATACTAAATAAAATTTATTTATGATTTAATTAATTAATTATATATATATATA
>CAIGRB010114497.1:55593-68719 GCA_903798255.1 Fraxinus quadrangulata
AAATTCCATATAATTGGTCACAAATCACAATTTTCATATAACAAAAATTATTTTACGGTCACAGTTCAAAAATTTTATAGGTTACAATTCGTTCATCTGCCATAAATCGAAAATTTTATACGTCATAATTATTCATCGATCACAAATTTATTAAATTAATAAGTCACATATTATTCATTGGTCATAAATGATAAATTTTATATATCACAAATTATCTTACGGTCACAGTTCAAAATTTTTATCGATCGCAATTTGTTCATCAGTCACAAATAAAAAATGTATACATCACAATTTATTTATCGATGACAAATTAAAAGTAATTTGTTAGATCACACATTATTTCTAAGTCACAATTTATCTTTTTCATGGGTCACATATTGTTTATTGGTCACACACCAACCAATTTATTGGTCACAATCAACAAAACAATTTGTAACCTGCCACTGCATCCAGTAACACCCTCGCAACAACGATGATGATAGCCAACACCATTGCCAAGTACCACCACGACGACTACCTGTACCAACCACCATTGCCATTGCCGTCGCCGTCACCATCTTCTCAAATCCATTATGCTCTCCACCTCTACCGCCACCTACACCTACCTCAATGCACCACAACCGCCACCACAAAAAAAAAAAAAAAAACCCAAACACCACACCATCCCAGCCCTCAATCAATACACCCCACCACCACCTCTACCACTATTAAAATCACCGGCAACACTGCCTTACAATATGTAACAAACAAAAACAGAAAAAGAACCTTAAAAAGCAGCACTATTATCACCTCACAAAAAGGTCGGCACCGCCACCACTCAAAACTACAAAAAAATACTGGCTAGCACCCCTAAAGCTCTGACGAAGCAAATCAAAGGAAGAAACCAACCCAAAAACCCCCAAAAAACATAGCCATTGTACCCCACCTCACTGGTAGCATCCCCAAAGCTCAGACAAAACAGATCGGAGGAAGAAACCAACCCCCAAAACCCCAAAATCATCACCGCTGCACACCACCACCACCACTAGCATCATCATCACACACACCACTGCAAGCATGCAGCGGTCGTGGCACGGCTTGCAACGATACTGCCAACATTGAGGCATCGTTGCGCGCAGCGATGTTGTTATGCCGTGCTCGACGATCGTATAGTAACGCTGCAAGAGTAGCAGATTGACGCGGTGGAATAGATCCCCACAGCCATTCTGCTGCACTGCGAAGGGTAGAGAGAGAGAGTTAGGGATTGTGATGAATTTTGATGGTATTAATAATATTAAATATTTGAATTAATATCTAATTTTTGTATAAATAAATTTTATAACTAATTTTTGAAATTGAATCTTAAAAATTCTGATTTGATGTAATTACCACTTCAATAAAATTAGGTCAAATTTGTTTGGATCCACTTGGAGTTGTACACTGTTCAAACTTTGTGAACAAAAGATATGAATTAGATTCTTTTATTATAACATATTATCATCAGTGATGGTCTTTGTTTAAAAATTTCGTAAGGACTTATTTGTTCCTCTTATTTTTTTAAATAGTAAAATAATAAATTGTGATTATATATGCGTCCCTCAATTTAAAGAACACTAACAAAATTTCTTTAAAATTTGGCATTTGTAATTTTTTTTTTCAATTTTGGCCCTCAAAAGATATTTTAACAGAGAAACAAGCAGAAAATGACAGAAGGAGGTGTTGTGTAAAGTTCGATTGATCTGGGGTGTTTTGCGCCAAAATGAAAGGTTAGGTAGATTTTTCGCAAAATCAGTAAAGGTCCTTTATTTGTATTTTATTTTTTTAGAATACATACATCGTATTACTATTACACTGATTTCCTCGACTTAGTGCTAGCTTGACTAAAATTTTTAGTACGTATAAGCAGTAGATTTCAACGAATACATGGTTAAGAAGTAGGCAATAATGAATGCTACATAATGTATTAATCAAAAATAGAGTATGCTAAAGCTTATAAGCTTTGTCAAACATGTACTTAATTTCGATTAATAATTATGTTTATAGGGATGGAAAAATTCTCAAACCTCCCATTCTGAATCTTTGACCTGCAGGGAAAGCGAATTTGGGACGGGAACATGTCCCAATTCATTTTTGAAAATATATTTTTATAAATTAAAATAAATATATAAGTAAATTGGATGGCATTACTATTATTATAGAAATAAATTAATACCAAGACAAGATGCAATCTAAAATTATATATATATTATAACATGGCTTGAACATTCGAAACAAACAAGATGATGGGCCCGTTTGACCATGCTTTTAAGATCAAGAAATTGATTTTAAATATGATTAGATAATTTTTTGAAAGTGCTTTGTCAGGTTAAAAGAGATTTTAGAGGAAATTGACTTTATACTACAAGAAATAAAAGCAAAAGTAAAAATTCTATCAAACGAGCCCGAAGCGTAGCAATTGATACACAATTTTAATGGACTCTTGGTGACTACTCATGTATTTAATCCTGATAATTAAAAAATATGGACGATCAAGCATAGTTTTGTGTGATATATTCCTTGATTAATCCATCGATAGTGAATGTAGATTTCTAAAAAAGCGTCAAAATTATTAGTGCACAAGGAGGAGGAGAAGGAGGAGGAGGATCGGACTCATTTACTATGCTCTCATTTCGATGTCCAACAGCCGGCCGCACTTAAGTGCAAACAACATAGGATTCGATAAAAACAACATTGGAAATATCAGTTAGCAATCGATCGAATTGATCTCACATGTAAATTGTAATATCATTCTATCTAATACATAAACTCCTTCACAATCTTTAATTAACTTTAAAATTCAGATACCATATACACACACAATCATTTATGAGCAAACAGAAGTTTTTAATTTTTTTTTTTTTATGTAGAAATTTCAGTAACTCCAAACGCAGCCCAAATTCTGCAAATCTTTAATTGACTGCCTTCCACTAACATGATTGGATACAACAGAAGAAATTTCAGTGTTGATATCAGTGCATGTGCCAGTCTCTTGTGAGACGCTGACCATTTCTTTCTGATATTTGGAGTTCTGAATCATGTTTTGGCCATAATTTCGGAAAGTAAAGTCCTCAGAATTGAGGGGGCTGCCAGTGGAATTGAAATCGTCCCCAAGAAAAAGTAGAATTAGCGGGAAAAGTATCCATTGGATTAGCAGAGGAAGGGTGTAAAACGTCGTTGAAACAAGGAATCGCATCTTCTTGATTCATTTCAGCAACGACTGGATTGGAGAAGCAGTGCACGCGACTGGATTCAGATACAAATGGCGATGAGTCCATTAAAGATGGCAGAGTTGAAGGAGCCAACTCATTAAATGTATCCCTTTTCACACTGGAGCATTTGTGAAATACTCTGCAAATCACCCAATCATTCTGCAAGAAAATCTAAGTCAATTCATCAGGATCATATATCAAATATTGAAATAAAACAGAGAATGATCCGTACCTTGGGTGGTTTTGAGAGGTTGTGGATAGAGAATTTCCCCTCTAATCTGTACTCATGAGCAATCCAATTCGATTTTTCGCCCTTTGGAGCTCTCCCCTTGTAGAAAACTAAGATTTTCTTCATTCCAACAAGAATTTTTCCTCTGAATATTTCTTTATCTTTTCCAGTGGCTTTCCAATAACCAGCAGCAGTAGCCCTGTTTGTCCTAAGACCAGTGGGATACTTCTTGTCTCTTACACAGAAAAAGTACCATTCTTTTTCTCCCATTTTTGCTCTCCCTTTAATACAAAAAAATTAAACCCATAAAATAAAAAATACAAAAATAGAAGAGTTTAAACAACTTACGTGGCAAATCCCATGGCTCGATCTTGTTCATATCCACCTCTGTTATGGCTATAGCAGAGAAATTGTTATCAAGAACTTTCTTTGATAAATAATGAGTGATCAGTTCTTCATCTATGGGGTGAAATCTAAATCCAGGAGGTAATTCCATTTGATCCTCCCCTTTCACGACTCCAGGATTTTTCTGCATTTCTTCTAAATCGGAACACTTCTTGTAAATGGCTCTTCTATTGAAAACACTCTATGGTGTAGTCAATGGACGATAGGTGAATACGATGTAGTTGACTAGGTAAGATATCGATGAATTTTTAATATATTCTTGCCTAACAGTTCCAACTTTCAGAAATCAATATAAAATCTGGATTAAGGTCATGAAGAAGTTGGATAGAAATGGCAAAATCTTAATGGAGAAAAGGAGAGAGACAGGCCATGGAACTGACCTTAAAAGTCTCAGAGAATTTATGACAAAAGGACGGCATATGAGCAACATATTATTTACACATGGGGTTAACCCTGTCACAACAGGGGATCATGTCCAATAAAAAATTGTGAGCCCTCCCATTGTGAGAGGAGTTATATATCAATCTCGGTGTACACATATTATTTGTACATGGGGTTAACCCCTCACAATAGGAGGGTCCACGTCCAATAAAAAATTGTGGACCCTCCTATTGGGAGGGGAGCCGTACATCAATTTCGGTGTACACATAGCAAAATCTATTCCATAAATACTTGATGTTCTGTGGTGGAAGAAACATATTTTCTAAGCAATCTAATAGGTTGTTTTTAGGTTAAAATAAATTCACCTCTAAATTTGACTAAATACATCTAATTTCGATATTATTACTCTTCACTGCTTAGGTCGAGTGAATTGAATTTAAAATCTTGTTTATTGCATTTTTAAGAACAATTTAAGTTGATCTAATTGGCACGATCAAGATAAGAACATAGTTATACGTAAAATACAATATTAAGAACAATTTTCAAGAAATCGTATCCCATTTAATCCGTTGGCAAGCAATTTTATTCTAGTCCAAATTTGTCCTTCCCACATTAAACAAAGAGTTTCATTCGTGAGTAACTTTAGCACTTGTTTTTCTGTTACAAAAATAGTTCAAATTTTCAATAATTCTTTTCAACTAATAGACAAATTTATCCAACACGCATTAATTAACGTTGTTTAAGAAATACTCGATGTTGTTAAGGATTCTTTGGATATATGCATCGTATATGTTACAGGCCCGTGTCAAGCCCGCCACGTCACCCTCCATGTGTCAGAAAAAATGGTCCACGCCACGCCACGCCACGCCACACGTGTAATCACACATCGCCGAAATGATTACATCAGGGGCAAACTGAACGTATGTCAATCAGGAACCATCCATCTGCGATAAGCCGCGGATGCAAAGGCCCATACTTCGCTTCTACAACTTCTCACCTGCCTCGTCCCTTTTCTTCGCCATTGCGAGAGATCTCTTGTATAAAGATCTTTCCAAAATCAAATCACTGACTGATGGAACGCATGGCAGGACCCAAACGATCAATTCAACTGCTCTTGTCAGAGAGATTCAATGTCAGCCAACTTATGAAGGGACAGATTGACACCTAGGATGAGACAGGTCTGGAGGATCCGATGACACGTGCCACCACATCCAACGACTCTCCTCTTCCATCTCTCGGTATAAATACCCCCTCCACACACCAGAAGAGGGATTGGAACCTAATTTTCTCCTACTACAACATATATTCAAGTATCAATCTCTCCCCTCTGGATATTATCGCTTTATTATTACATTGATTCAACAATTTCCCGATCGGTGTTTCGCCTCCGGTGAACTTTCTCCGACTGAACTATAAACTAACTTGACCGTCGGAGCGCTTGTCGTCGCCCCCAACCCTTTCGGGAAAGGTCATAAGTTGCTAACGTCGTGCCACGTGTGCAGGGAGAACTGACGCGAAGACTTATCCTGTTGGCCACGTGTCGGAGCCATTTTTCGAGGTTAACAGTATATTATAAAAGGTTTTTGATAAGCCGCAATGAACGTTTTAAATTTTTGCTCGTTTAAAATATATATCTTCAATTTCTTCATCATGTTTTTATCTTCAATCTTTTATTAAACACACATTTTGTCTCTAACGATAGTTTACATCTACAAAATTAGTTAGGAAGGTCTAAGTAGACTCACTTTTATAAGTAAAATAAATAATAAGTACAAAAGTTTGATAAAGTATTTGCTCGTTATTTCAATGCACCTTAGTAGAATATCAGCACAAAACCAACATCAAAGATTGAATTCGAATTTAATTAAAAGTCAATGAAAAGAAAGCGACGAAAAAAGTTGGGCAGAAAACAAAAAATTGCGGTGCAAACTGTGAAGGATATTCTCTGGGAATCTCCCATTTATATAGTGAAAATTACACTTTTAACCTCATTGATTTTCATTTGCATATTATAATATATCCATTCCCATTGAATAATTCCAATTCATCATTTTGGATAATTAACTCAAGTGAGCTCGATGTACTTATTATCTTATTCAACATTACTATTTTCTAAGAGACCAAATAATTCAACGTTTGGACGGCTAGATAAAAAAATTAAAAAAGAAGAAGAAGAAGAACTTGTAAAGAATGAGGATGACATATTAAGGGTATGTTTGGAATGCACATATCTATCAAATTATATGAAAATAGCCGCATTCTCATTCCACCTCGTAATATAATTTTATTATAATAAGAGATTAATCATTCTGAGCCATTTCTAATTTATCATTAAAAGAAACTAAATAACTTCACGTTTTAGATCAAACCTCTTCGACCACGCCCGTGTTAAATTCTCTATCATTCATATCCTCTACGGACAAAATTGATCTATCAAACATCATTCTTTTCCTCCCCAACCTTCTTCTTTTTTCTGATTAATTTAATTGTTCGTTTCCTTATTTTTTTCGAGTCCTTTATCAAGTTTATATACTTCAACTAGATTATTTCCTCCAAAGTACAGCTATTGTGCCACAAGATTATTTTAATAGGAAAATTTCCCCAATTTATTTCAGGGTAGCAAGTTGGTCCCCAAGATGTTAAAAAAAACATATCGCTCCTCAACTTTTCATTATTTCCATCCATGCCCAGTGACGGAAACCGTCCAAGTCTATGTTAGATTGTCACGCGACCCCGACCCATAGATGTTCATATCAGAATTGGGAATGAAAAAATGCTAGCATGTTTGGTTCAATCAGGGACAAATTCTGGAGATTTTAGTAATTATATATAGGTTCAACTTTGTGTACAAAGGAAGGGTGGATACAAATGGTTCTCTTATCCATTTCCTCCCTAAAATACTTCAACAACAAAGAATCCCATCTTACCAATGGCTGAAACTGTAATGAGCTTCTCAGTTTTCAAACCTCATATCCAAACAGCAAAACTAGAATTCAATTCATTTTCAAGAACAGTAATCATATTCTAATTTCCTTTGTTTTTGTTTACATATTGTTTCATAATTCGGTTTATAATCTCACTACAATGTTGTTGTTTTTCCAGCTTAGGCAATGTCCAAGTTCAAGATTTGACTGTGGCAACAGGCATCTGGTAAGTACGTTTCTGCTTGTTCCTAAAACTAAAATTTGACTTCTTTTTCTTGCTTAACATTGCCCGTGTTATTTGAGTAGAAAATTTACGAGAGAGGTTCGACAGTTAAAGTGAATGCTATACCAGATTGGCCATTGATGGCTGTTTTAGTTGAGCATATGGAAGGGCAGAGAGACCTCGTTACCCACAAGTCAATTTGGCACCTTAGCGATGAGGCCATGAAGAATGTTTGTGAGTTCATAATCATTACGGCATTGTTTGGTAAACAGTAATGGACAACACTGGCTTTTAACTTGTTTTCTTATCCGATAGTATTCAGTGTTGACCCGTCTAGTATACCAGATGTGCCATACCTAATTTTCAATCTTCATTTATTCAACTACTAATTATTTTCACTTACCAATATAGACACATTGTATATCATGTTCACTTGTTGGGGATGTTGTTTCTTTGGTTCCACGAAAGTAAGTGCTATACAGATGTTTCTTATTTTCTGAAAAATTTCATTAAAACTCAGTTGATTTCTTGAATTCTTTGTTACAATTCACTGCATGTGGTTAGGATCCCTACTATGATTCAGAAGCGTACAGAAAAGATGGAGGAGACGGCACTGGACATTGGGTCTATGAAAAGGTACAATGTTTCCTAATGCACCTATAACCTTGCCTTGGAAATTGTCTGATCTTCGAGCCTAGGTTCGTAGAGTATATCAAATGCTAATATGTATTGCACTAAAAAGGTTGTCATATAACCAAAAATAAATAATGTCTACAAAAGTTTGTCTCCAATACATGTCTAAGATTATATCTAGTTGAGATGGAAAGGAATTAGTAAACATTGTCATAAAAATCATCTAGATGTAGACACTACTGAATAACCATAATTTAATACTTCTCTCTCCGCCTCTCTCTATACAGAAATTTGAATTATAAATATAACCATTGGAGAACCGTCTATTCTTTAGACATTACTATAAAGACGTGTCTCTTGGTGTGTACCGATGTTATCTATTCTTTTGCTACTATACTACTGTTTTTCATTAGTCACGTGAGCAAGTTACCTAATTATAACCAAGTTCGGGTACAATACCTCAATTGTAAAAAAGTTTGATTTCAATGATCTAAACTAAAACAAGAAAAAATTATTGAGCAACATGAATTTTCACTAAAGAATGATAACCTCTCATGCGTGCTTAGTGCGCAATAAAATACAAGAAGATCGTAAAGTGGGCATTTAAGCAATGTTTTTAACCATTTGAAACTTGCTGATGACACTTCTAAATAAAGTATAAAAAGTTTATGCTTAGTTCAAGAAATGAAAGAGTTGTCTGAATAATCCTACTACTCTGACCCTGCAAGATTGTTAACATATTGTCTAATCATGCTGCAGCAAGAAGACATTGAAGAATCAGGTAGAGCAGACTTGTTGCGCGAGGAGCTAATCGAGGAAATAGAGAAGAAGGTTGGGGGACTTCGAGAGTTGGAAGAAGCCGGCAAGAAAGAAGAGCTTGTTAAGTGAACGAATTCTCTATTTTCTCCTTTCGATTATCAAATTTGTATATCTCTACATTTATTTATATCATGCACCTGTCAGTACCATAAAAGATGTATAGAACCGAGATGGATTAAATGTGCATAATTAATATTAAAATTTGACTGAGGGATTTAAGCAATTTTTTTGTGCTTTCGTTCTTTGCACAAACGTTGAGGGAAACTGAAGACCATTCTTTATCTATTAAATTCCAGTGGCTATTAATTACACACAATTTGAAACCATGCTAAACTTCTCAATAGCACTAACAACGTCAATTGGATTTATTTAACAGCTATTCGGTGTCATCATCCACTCAATACAAAACTGCTTGTTACTTGTTTTTGCATATTGTGTAATAGGAACATATCGTCTTTATTGGTTTTAATTTTGACATTTGGACCCTCTGATCGATATTAATTTGTGCAGAACCATATCATCTATTTTCTCCATTGAAGTCTTTAAAATAACGAATTTATCATCATACTTCAATTAAAAAAAAAAAAACAAGATAAAAGAAATAATTGCAATAGGAATTCTAAATCTTTTCAAAATGTGTAAATGAGTATCACTAACTACACTAGAAAAAAATTTCATTCCTTTTCCAATCATCAATACCACCTCCCTGCCAATCCATTCCTCCACCACCAACTCCCCCTCTTCACCTTCCACGCCACCAAAGAGGCGCGACTAATACACTGCCCTAGAGGCATAGAGCTCCATGCATGTCTGAAAGCCAAAGATTCTTGACAAAATTAAAACTATGAGGACGATTTTAACAATGAAGACGAAGGATACAGACGACAAATGATATCAATGTTTTGCACCAATTAACCTCGCATATCAAAAATGTCAAAATGCACCTTCAAAAAGTATGCCTTCATGTGAGTGACAGTTAATTTCATCTGGTGCCATTGGAGCCCAATTGGAAACCAGGCTTCTACAAAGAGCACCATTCATATCTCCGTTCTTTATTAAGTAATCATCAGGCATTACCTAGTTTCTGAAAAAACTTTTTAAGAACAGGGCAGATAAACACAAAAATATAAACAATTTTAACCTTAACAAGTGGTTATAAATAAGCATCATGCTAGGGGGAATGCCCTGATGCCAAATCCGAGGGCCACAAGGCCTCCCAGGCCACAGTACAACTACCAAGGTAAATGCTATGAATCCATGTGCGTCAAACCAATAACTAAACAAGGCAAGAGTCTCATCCCAGCAAAATCCCACTAAGTGTATCACTAAAAATGGACTTTTAAACAAAAAATTAATTTCTAAAATAAGAATCTTCCTCCATATCGAATACCAAAAAATGGATTTTAAAATACAAAAATTTCAGTACGAAAATTCCTTTTAAGCAAGCCAGAGGGATTGGTAACTGCAATCTTTTTTAATCATAATCAAGATAATAAGTCATGGTAAATTGCAAGGAGACACAATGTGTAAAAAAAATTCTACAACAATAAATCATTTGCCTCAGAGGTAGTGACAATCTCGTATCATCATCATCTTTTTTCTCTGATAATACTTTCAATAAGAAATGCATCACAGGCAAACCAAAAACATAAATTCATGAAACATATGTTTTGTATGACATCAATTATTACAATTTCCGACTGGAGTATAGCTGCCTCGTGCTGATCCAGCAAAAAAAAAAGCAAATCTTTTGGACATAACTAGCAAAATGCTCTAGAGCCTCAGCTGCGATGATTCATAAGCATAAATAATCATAGTTTAATCTCATAATTATGCAATATATGCATCACTGGCAAACCTTTCACATTCTTCGGTAAGCAAAAAGTATAATTATAACTGCAAAAGAAAGAAAATAAATAAAATATAGAGTATGCATCAGAGAGATTCCCATCGACAAATCATCATACTCTTGAAAGAGATCTGATGTCCCTGTCTGTTTTATCGTCACTTGCATTAACAAATTTATTTAAATTAATTAAAACAAATTATACAATATTGTATATCAGCTATTAGGGAAAGAAATCAAATTAAATATTTTTTTAGCAAAAAACGAACAGAATGAAAAATGAGAAGGAACAAAATGAGGTTTATCGCCTCGGAACCTCAGATTAATATCCGTTTCATAGTGAAATACTCAAAGTATATTTAACACCATCATCGGCAGAGGCTTATTTCAACGTAAGCTTCTAATCAAACAAGAAAATAAGAATTCCAAGAAAATATAAAATCTGAATTAAGAACCGACATTGAAACTAAAAATGTGAAATAATCAACAATAATGTTGACAATCAATGAAGAAAAAAAAAACATTACCGATGTTGTTTCAGTCCAAACTCGTGGCGACGGCTGTGATATGTAGCTATATATATAGCGGATTGTATTTGAAGAGTCGAGGGCTGGGGCTAGGGTTTAAGAATGGAACACAAATATTTGCAAGTAAGCCCCATGTATTGTTCTTCTCGCTTAAATTCCTAAAGTCTAAGGGCATGTTTTGAAAAAAATTATAATTACTTATAAGTTAATCAAACTATGATGTTATTTTGAAAAATCTCCCAACAATTTCTTTTGGCTAAAATGCATAATATAATAATTAACATGAATAATTGTAGCAGCGGTCCCTAGACGTATTTGCTGATTTTATCCTAACATTGACTTTGTGCCAATCATAGTTCCAAGCCTTTTAAAAATTCTCACATGAGGTCCAAATGGATGGAAACTATCCATCTTGCCGTTAGTTGACCAAAAAGTCAAATTTTAATCAAATTTGACCATTTTAGAAAGGCAAAACGGTACTTTACATTTCCCCTACATTAAATTTTAATATTAAATTAAATAAACCCACATTCTTTTCCACTTCACCATACCCAATCAAAATCAGAAAACCATCCAACCGCCACAACTCCCAAAAGTCTGCAACAGTTGATTGGCTTTACCCCTCCTTCACTTGCAAAATACTTCAATGTTGTCCTATAGAGTAAGCAATTTTGACTGCTTCCCTCTCCAATTTCTTCATTGTTGTCCGATGGAGGAAGCAATTTTTGACTGGTTACATTTACTATGTTAACAACACAAATCAAATCCGATTTTACCTGTCAGGCCAAGCCAAGCTCAAGCCGTAACCTTTGCCTTGCGAGCAAACTCGACTCGTTTACGTCCCTACTTAAAATTTAAATTAATTTTTTGTTAGACCAATCAGGGGCCTAATTAATTAACTAATATAGCTATTATTACAAGGTTAATAAAGAAGAAATAATTTACAAAAGGAAATGGAGTGAAGATTGGGAAACCTATTACTAATATGACGTGAGAGAGAAGATGCGTGAATTCTACATTGGGCTTAGTGATTTGTGTATTGGGCCATTGGATTAATTTGTTGGGTCTTATGGAAGAATAAAAGTAGGCCCATTAATTAGATCTTTTTGTGGGTTTGGTCTTGGACAAGAAATTGGGCCTACCAATACCAATTTAAAGTGGTACTAAATGACACTAAAGAGATGCAATAATAAGCCACATAATTTTTTAGCGTATCACATAGTGCCATTGACGTAGTAACACCAATTTTGTTATATATATGTATGGAGAAATTGTAACACGAACTTCAATTTATGGTATTCTTGCAAACAAGTCTCCAACTTTATTTTTTGAGCAAATAGTTTACTCAACTTCTTGAAGTTGTGATGCCTTAATTCTCAATTTACAATTTCTATCTATTTTACCGATTAATTTTATCATAATGTATAAACACAAATAATTTGAATGAAAGATGAAAAGTAAGAAAAATAAAAATTCTTAACTTCACTACACAATCTTGCTCTCATATGCTAACCACACCACTGTCAACTTCTTTCCCACCATTTTGAGTACAAGGATGTATGCTTTAGAAATTCTTCAAGACATATTACACTTTTAATTGAGGGTTAAGTCGACGTTGATCTGAAATGAAACCCCATATAAGTCAATGGAAAAAATCCATTATAGAACAGTTTTAACTTATAGCAGCAAGATAGGCTAGCTTTCTTCTTGAGACACATACCTAAAATGGGTACTAACCGCGTATAGTTTAAGATCCCACCCCATGTGGTTCCATAATCTCAATCTTCATCCCAAATCATGTTAGTTCTATCTCCCACATCTTTCCCATTTTTCCCAACATGCACTTGGACCGGAGTGGGTAGAGTGAAGGAAGGAATAGTTGGAATGGGGGTGGGGGTGGGGGTGGGGGTGG
>CAIGRB010114497.1:73664-108391 GCA_903798255.1 Fraxinus quadrangulata
ATTAAAATATATTTTATATTTCATAAATAATATAATTTTCATCCAATTATTATCCATACTTCGTAGAATTAATAACTTATAATACTTAAATTTTAATTTAATCACTTCTCAAACGTAGACTAACTTTCTTACGATGAGATACCATTTTAGTAAACATTTGATAGTGAAAATGAAAATTTGCAAAGAAGGTCCCCAAGCATTGATGAGTCTAGACACACTTGAGTCCCTATTATTATTATTATTAATTTCTTTTATGGCGATAGTAGAGCATTTTTGGGGAGTAGTCGATTAGTCCATTTTTGATTTTGAGTTCGACTTTTCTTGAATTATCCCTACATCGAAAACTTACTTTGTTGGACTTCAGGAGTATGAATTAGAGAAAATATCACATTTTCAAACTTTCACAATGGGTCTTAATGGATACATATCGTCTACTCTTCCATCAACTACTATATGTTTACACAGATAAAGAATGTTGAATATATCATCATTATGGTGTAAAGTAATTAAAAAAGTACTTTGATTAATATCCAAAAGTTTTGATTTTTGGTATTGATTAATCATTAATCTTCTTTGAAAGAGACGTTTTATATTATAAACAAATTTTTAAATGTGTGACGGTCATATGGTCGGTTATTACATAGTTGAGGACAAATTTTGATTTAGATGTGTTGTCTCCAAGTGATTAGAGGATACCTACTTCGGATTTGATATACAAGAATGATACGTCAAGATTTTATACTTGACTTGGTCTTATACTCCAAGTGGCTTATAGTTCCAACTTTTTTTTTTCTCTAATTCATTCTTTGCTAATTAATTCACAATATACTCGTCAAACTTCCACTTATAAGAGCTTAAATATTTGAGAGGACATAAACTTATTTATTAAAGAGAGTGAAAAAAATTATCTATTTAAATTATATCTTCAAGGTGTCCCTTCACGTGCATGTTAGATTTCCACAAGTAAGTGATTATAGACTGTGAAAATTAACAGGTGCACATTTTTCAATACTGCATAACGAAGATACAATTAAAGGGTTCCTTGAGAGGGTTTCAACTTACAAAGTAACTACCGATCTCGTTCAAAATCCCTCCACCTTTGGAGGCATAATTTACTCCATTTTCTAGTATGACTTCTTCAGTTAGAGATAAGATCAAGAAAAGCAGGGGTCCTTCGAAATCCCATCTTATACCCTGAATTCAATTTGAATTATGCTCAGCCAAACTCATGTAACATATAAACAAATAGGTAGATATAGAAAAGTCTTCACATTTACGTTATGTTGGACGAGATTGCATTGGAGAAGACCAAGAAATTAAGGAACACAAGTCAAAATATTGTGCACTGTTTACCTACTATAACAGCGAGAGTAAGGCAATTAGAGAACCTCCTATCAGGCACCCCAACGCCAAAGTCGATACAATACCAGGGCAGTTTATCTTAGAATCCCCTAAGATAAACTGCATCATTTTGCAGTTGTAATATCCATTGATCAAAATTGCAAAAAATGGTCATGTATATCACCAATGACAATGCTGTCAACTTCATGTTAAACTCCACATACGACTACGATATTCTCAGGCTTTTCAACTCGAAGTACTGAAAGAAAGAGTAGTTGCTTCGGTCTTAAAATGGCAAAAAGAGATGGAAAAAACCAGAGGGTTCTGCAAGAATAAGCTGAAGTAGGCAATATTTGGTGAAAAAGGGAATGTTTTCTTCCACGGGAAATTTTCTTGAACTGATTACACGAACATTAAGAACGGGGGGTGAACAAAGTGCAGGACTAACGTTAAGGAGAACCATTTGTCGCAACTTCCATGTCTAAATTCTTTCTTTTGAATGGTTTGGCTAAGTTTAAAAAATAAGTAATTTTAAGCAATTTTTTGTTTGGTTAACCATTTCATTTAAAAATTTTAACTATTTGAGAGGGACCAACTATACATTTAGATTGTATTTACAACATGCCTCCCACGAGAGCCTGAGTTCATTTTACCATATCCATGGTGTAGCTCGTGTATAATTTTTAGAGAAAATGCATTTGTACAGAAGAATTCCAACAGAATTTAAACAGAAAACTCACATGGGTGTGGGCCCCATGTGAGTGTAAAATATTTTTTTAAAAAGGGCCTCACCTACCGTGTCTAATCTATTGAATTTTTGTGGGTATGTTTTCTGTACACAGTAGAATTGTTATTTTTATTAGATAGCTGACAGATACCAAGTTAACCTTTTATTTAGTTATTCATTTAAAATTTAAATTGTGTCTTTTACCAAAGAGATGTTTTGGTAAGTTGCTCTTTCCTTTCTTTTATTTATTTATTTATTATTATTTTTTTTTTTTGGAGTTATATTTTTAGAATCATAGCCGGCTCAGAGATTAGGAGATTTCAGCGGTCGTCTAATATGAAGGCTCCCAAATTTTAAATTTACATATTTTTTTGTCATTTTTTTTGTGGTAAAAATTATCTCATTAATTAATAACATTAAAAAATTAAGATTATAAACGTTTTTTAGCCAATAATATTAAAAACATAAAAGTTTTAACAAATTTAAACTTCTAAAATATATTCCATAAATTAAATAATAATCGAATAATACCTTTGAACATATCCACCTTTTTCCTTGAGAACACCATCAAGAGAAGAAGGTTATAGCACAGATGAACACTAAGCCCCCGTTTGGCCGCCATTATTTTTTCATTTCATTTAATTACATTACATTAATTTTTTTTCTTTCTTCATTTCATCCACACATACATTTTCTTTCTCATTTTTTTTCTCTTTCTTAATTACAACCACACATTCTCCAAATAAAATAATATTACACACAAATCTAAAACTTTTCATCACTTTTCCACCACACATTCTCCCATCAATCACTATTCCAAAATTTTTCAACCCCCCAAAATGGAGGCCAAACAGGGGCTAAGGAATACTAATGATAAGACAAACGTAAAAGTACATGTGCTATGACTGCAAAAGAAAGTTATTTAATGTAATAATTTTATAAATTATTTTCATATTTTCATTACAACTACTTATGGAATAACTATTTTGAAGGCGGGAATAAGTGATTAAATGGGTTGAGACTATTTTATCCATGGCATTTGAAAAGAAAATTGACTTTTTGTATTGAGTTAATTGAGCAATTGACGAGTGGATGGAATGACGTTTTGGCTGAAATATGGAAATAATGTTTAAAATGTCAAAAAATGAAATGTATAAAAGTTTTGCAAACTAATATTGAGAGGTAGAGACGTTTTGTATTAATTACACTGACTTTTTATATTAAATTAACGAAGCAACTGGCGGTGAGTTGATGGAAGTACGTTTTTGACAATGAAATATGAAAGTAATGGTTAAAATGCCAAAATGAAAGATGTGGAAGTTTTGCACAATAATATTGAAATGTATGAACGTTTTGTGGTTATTATCCTTCTTAATATTTAATTGCAATATGTAAAAGTTGACGGAAATTCACCTTGTTCCTCTTCCACTATCGTACACAAATATATGTTTAAATTTAGTCGCAATATTAGAATGATGTCAGAGATCTCGAACTGAAATATGTCTTCCCATCAAAGAGAATACATCATTGAGGGTTTATAATTTTATATACTTGTCAACAATATTCTAGACATTGCTACAAGTCCCATAATGAACCATTCTATACTTAGCTCTTTCTACAAGGTTTCAAGTGATCCTAGAGCGTTCCAAAAGCCTCTCTGTGTTTTCATCAAATGCGCAGGCTGCTTACATGCACTTTCTAAACGTCTAGCCTTCAGATGTGTCCTCCATCCAACAACTGTGTCTACACCTTCTGGTGCAATAGGCCTTTGATACTACACATATCCATCAATTCCATCATTATCCAGCGTACAATATTCCGTCTAATCTTCATCAGGGTCTTTGCTCAATTTTCGAGCTCAACTCGACTGTCAAATAAAAGCAAGCAAACCACACTTTATCTCGTAACATGTTGGCGTGTGCCAAGATTGGGGTTTGCACGATCTCGATAGTGACCAAATTTGATACAACATTTTATTTAAGTTTTATAATTATAATTCATAATACTATGCCCCTATTTGAATCTCATTAAAATGATATTTTCATGGGATATCACACTTTTCTACAGTATTTTTATCGTTTAAAAATATCCAAGTTCAGTAAATTTTGTCAGACTTTGAAAAATATCATTCCTGTCGCTGAATCAAAGTTAGATAATTTTACCCTTTCTCTTTTTTCACAATTCCATAAATATTATCTCTTATTTAATCATATCATTCTCATCACTTTTGCAAGGGTGAAATGAGAAATCAATACATATAAGTTGACGCGTCATCATTCATTAGTCAACGAATACAGTGTGCAACTAATCACTTTTCACCATTTTTAAAATGTGCGAACCCATATTGACAGGAAATGAAAAATACATTTTGGGATTTTAATGGAGTTCAAACACAAGCTAAATATTGTATGAGTATATTTTACAAGACTTTGTCACAAAGATGCAGTCCTAACGTTACTCTAATATGCCCAAGTGTCAGTTTTGGCACTACTACATGTTAACTTGGCCCATTCGATACCATTATTGCATCCTCGGGTTTCTACTAAAGCTAAAGCAAGTGATGCGAGTGCACAATGTTTTGGTCAAACACTCACTTGACAACTGACCAAGTTTCAGAACCTGGGACTGATTCTTAACCAAATTGAATTTTTTTACTACTAGAAGTCACCTAACTTATAGATTTATTTCATGTTTGACATTGAACTTTAATTTGTTTTTATCTAATCAATCGATTTATATATGTTTTCCATTTCATCACTCGGTTTATTTATTTTTTTATTTCAATTCAATAATTTGGTCTACAACCATTATTAAGATAGACAAAATCGATCAAATCCAAAAAGAACCAATATAATAGGTGACATGCTTAATAAAATCATATAGGGTAAAAGTCATTTTCCACTACGATATTTGGCAAAAATATAAAAGTGTTAGAATAATAGTAGTCCACTTGTTCTAGACGTTTGATGCGAGTAAAAAGTTCCGACTCATTTTGTATTGCAATTTCATTTCTAAGAGTAGATAACGAATTCAAACTAAATGAAAATCGTCTTGATGAAGCAGTAGACATTTCTGTCAACATCGATAAGGTTGGTTTCGTACTTCAGCTATGCTTCTCAGCTCATAAAGGGCCACAATTATGCAACACATGATAAAGTGGCCAAGTAAAATTTCACTTTCCTTGGTTTGGGGGACAAATTCCATCTCACAAATTTCGTTATATTTAATTAATAACACAAAGAAATTGAATGACTAACATAAAACAAGCCTATAAATCGAGTGGCATCTGTTGAAATTTTTCCTACCAAATTTATCCTTGGAGTACGTGGCTTAATACAAGCCACCTAAAAACATGCAAAATCAAGACCCTTCCTTGAAAAAGTTTTTTTTCGCCATACTTACAACAGAAAAACAAACAAAAAATCTATTGCCTTTATCCTCAATAAATCTCAGCCCTCCATTGCTACCCATCCAACGGTTTACATTTCCTAAAATCTCAAAACCATATCCAACAAAATCACGTCCACCCATAAAAACACCAATCTTTATCATTCTCGACCATCTTCTAATCTCAAGAACATCGAAAATGGTCTCTATTGCCCTCAAATCCTTCATCGGACTCCGCCAAATCACATCAGAAAACAAATCAATAGTTCTATCAAAACCCACCACCCAAACCTACCATAAAATCCGTATAAATGCCTCAAAAACCAGCCCTAGAGTCAACGGAAGGAACCTCAAAGTTGCGGTGGTGGGAGGTGGCCCGGCTGGTGGTGCCGCCGCGGAGACACTTGCTAAAGGTGGCATAGAGACGATTCTGATCGAACGGAAGCTTGACAACTGCAAGCCATGTGGTGGTGCTATCCCACTTTGTATGGTGGGTGAATTTGACTTGCCACTGGATATTATCGACCGGAGAGTCACTAAAATGAAGATGATTTCGCCGTCTAATGTGGCTGTTGACATTGGCCGGACCCTTAAGCCCCATGAGTATATAGGGATGGTCCGCCGTGAAGTCCTCGACGCCTACCTCCGTGACCGCGCCGCAACCGCCGGAGCCACAGTGATTAACGGCCTGTTCTTGAAAATGGACCTGCCCAAATCCACAGGTTCACCCTATATGTTGCATTACACGGACTACAACGCCAAAACCGGTGGCGCCGGCGAGAAAAAGACAATGGAGGTCGACGCCGTCATCGGCGCCGACGGTGCTAATTCCCGTGTAGCAAAGAACATAGACGCCGGTGAATACGAGTACGCCATTGCATTTCAAGAACGCATCAAAATCTCAGATGACAAGATGAAGTATTACGAAAATCTAGCTGAAATGTACGTAGGCGACGACGTTTCACCCGATTTCTACGGCTGGGTTTTCCCAAAATGTGACCATGTAGCTGTTGGCACAGGCACAGTAACCCACAAAGGCGACATCAAGAAACTCCAAATTGCCACACGATTAAGAGCTAGGGACAAAATCGAAGGAGGAAAAATCATAAGAGTGGAGGCACATCCTATACCAGAGCACCCCCGGCCAAGGCGCGTGCTCGACCGAGTAGCGCTAGTCGGGGATGCAGCCGGGTATGTGACGAAATGCTCCGGCGAGGGGATATATTTTGCGGCCAAGAGTGGAAGAATGTGTGCAGAGGCAATAGTTGAAGGATCAGAAAATGGGAAAAGAATGGTGGATGAGAGTGATTTGAGGAAGTATTTGGAGAAATGGGACAAGACATATTGGCCTACGTACAAGGTTTTGGATATTCTTCAGAAGGTGTTTTACAGGTCGAATCCGGCGAGAGAAGCATTTGTAGAAATGTGTGCAGATGAATATGTCCAAAAAATGACATTTGATAGCTATTTGTACAAGAGAGTGGTGCCTGGGAATCCACTCGATGACTTGAAATTGGCTGTGAATACAATTGGGAGTTTGGTGAGGGCTAATGCACTTAGGAGGGAGATGGAGAAGCTAAGTGTATGAGGAAATCACACACATTTGTGTTATAAGTTATTGGAAGATTTTAAGATATTACAATGTTGAATGGCACATTAATTCTTGTAATCAAAATTTATCAAGGTAGTACTTCAATTTTAAATAATATAGTATATAAACTATAAATTGTTTGATAAGTTACTATAGGTGTAATTCTTTGTAGGTAAGCTATCATGTCTTCCTCCGTCTAGTCAGTTGTTTATATTAACGTACTAGAGCAGAGGATGATGCCCCCGTTTAAACATGCTTTAAAACACTTATCGGGTTTGAATGGAGTTTATATATGTTGTGGAAGCTCGTTCCAAGACCCTTTAAAACACTTATCGGGCTTGAATGGAGTTTATATATGTTGTGGAAGCTCGTTCCAAGACCTTTAATTCGGTGATTTTTGGGCTCAATCAATCCATTCTCAACCTTATCAAACAACCTCAAATCTACAACTCAAAATCACTACCACTTGTTCACTTTGGTTTCTCTATATTGCACAGAGATGAAGAAAACGGTTTAAGAAAGCAAAAAGCAGTCGTCGGTCTCAACTCTTTCACAAGCAGTGACAAACACACGGTGAAGTGAATTAGGAGGTAACCATAGTTAAGTAAATAAGTAGGCTAAGGCGAAGGCAACAAATAAAGATGAGTAATGGGCCAACCTGAAAATTAATCTACTTTCAATGGTCCTAGGTGATTTTCAGGTCGAACCATTTCATTGAGGTGTTAATAATTAATTCAGTCATTTGAACAATGTCAACTGAAAAATTTCAACGAGTAACATTATCGTCCGGAATTTATTGGGTGTCAAAACCTAACAAATTTTCACATTGATACACAATCAATCTACAAGCAACCAAAACACGAAATTCATATTTGTGTAATTAAGGCAATCAAATAAAATTGGAATCAAAGATCTTACCACTTGTTTCGAACCCGAAACACGTATCATACCGTTCCATTTACTTACAGTGCTAAGGTCAAAAAATACCCAAGTAGAAACAAGTAATCACAATAATCAATCAAAAACATATTATACATACAATGAAGATATAGCCTCTGTTTGAAACCCATTTTTTTTCTCATTCTATTTCTCATTCTTCATTTCAATCAAACATTCTATCAATAAAATAATATTACACATAAATTCAAAAATTCTCATTACTTTTTAACCACACAATCTTCCATCAATTACTATTCCAAATTTTTTTTACCCAGGATAGATGTCAAACAGGGGCATAATATAGGATAACACAAATCTTTTAAAGATATAATATAGGGAAGTCCACTTCGAAATATCGTAGAAATTGTCCTATGTTCACATTGCTATCATCAAGTAAAAAATCTTAAGCCATAAGTTGAATGTGTACACAAATGGGGTAAATAAAGACAAGTGGCCTTTTTATGCCCACCAACCATCCATTAGATTCTTTTTCATAAAAAAGCAATCTCAGTCGTCCAAAAAAGACAATTCCAAATGCAGGGCCAAGATGTTTGGAACTGAATCAGAAAACAATCGAATGCTTAATAAAATTTCGTCAAAATATCATGAACTTTTCAAATGATGAGACTCTCATTTGAACGGTATATTTTACGAGATTCACAATTTAATAATTTTTTAATCATACATTTAATCAACGTTTATTAAAACAAACATGTTGTCAAACAACCACCTAACATTACCTCGATAGAGATTCCAATAAAAGAGTTGAATCAATGCTGTCTCGAATAAATTTATTTATTTTTTCCTGATCTAAATTACACAAAAAAGCGTAACCAGAAAAGAATTACTTTTTATAAAAGAAATGCAGTGGAAAAAAAATTAATTAATTTTTAAGTACGACATTTTACACCGTTACAGAGTGCGTCGGTATATATATTGGTGTAGATTTCGTCGAGGACATGCGGCGGAGAAACTTATGAGCTAAACAAATTGTACAGTCAACAAATACACGTAATCCTGCGTGTATCTGTGTGTAAAAAGCGGCTTTTTAATACGTTTCGAAACACCCACTTGGAGTGTATCTCTTGAAGGTAATCAAATCCTGTTTTGCTTTCTCTAATCTCTTTTTATTTCTTTCACTTCGTTAAGAATTTTCTGTTCTACGCAAGCCCTCCAGAAAACAAGGAAAAAAGAATTGTAAGTTAATTCTATCTGATTTTAAGATTTTGATTCTTAATATTTGATTCTAACTCGTTAATTTGTAGATCTTGAGGTTTGTATTATATCTGTGAATGCGTATGTGTTAATTTAATACGTGGAAGATGAACCAATTTATATCACTTTGTTCTGTTTTTTTTTTCACCCAGATTCAAACGTGAATTTTATGGGCAATTGTTTTTCTTTGGAACCTATTCCTTTATTAATTTGTAGTTACAGCAATGAGAATATACGGCATTTTAACGTATAATATCTGTCTAGCTATTTTGAATTGGAGTTAATATTTAGATTTATACTGAAGCCAATTTAGAGAAATGTCAAGGTACTTACGGTTGAACGAATGCATGAATTTGGGACCTGATTGTCAGGTTTATTAAGGCTTGGGTTCCGTCAATCTTGTCGAGAGGAGTACCCAAGTCCTCGAATAAGTCTTGGAATTCGAGTGCTAGTTTGAACTTTACATGGACAAATTGCTCGTTTAACTTAATGGGCTCTAATACGATATGGAGGCTTGGATTCCATCATAAAATGTCAACCTTTTGTCAAGAGGATAAGTCCAAATTCTTATATTATTTATTATTTTTATATTTACTCAGATGTGGGGTTGTCCCTTTAACAAGGTCCAGTGATTGTATGGGTTTTGTTTTTTAGTGTAAAATACCCTTGAATGACCAAACGATTTTGTGAAAATGATTTGAGAATTTTTTTTGCCTTTCTGAAACACTGTCAGTGATTCACTCCAAAATCACAATTTGTGATTTAGCATTCCATTTTAGTTATTTCTGTTTGAGTTGTAGCAAATTTTATTGTAAATTTCCTTGAATGATAAGATGTTTTGTTAAAATGATACGTGGATTTCTGCACTTTCGTGATACCTAAAATGTGATAAATAGCAACATAAAATGATTTCACGATCAATGAGCCTTTAAAGAATGATGTTGCCAAGAATCTGAAATTTCTAGCTTCGTTCTAGAGACCTTTTAGCATTTGATGCTTGAAGGTTAGGTTTGATTTGCTTGCATAAATTACATGTATTTTTCTATTATTGCTTTAGCTATAAAGTAGGTCATGGAAACTACTAATTCACTTGTCTATTTCTTGGAGTGTTGCTGAGTAGCGCTATTACTGTTTTGACATGCTTCAAGCAATAATCTTAGTTGAATTTAATATGCTTCAACTTTGCCTTAGTTTGTCGATATTGAAACTCTTCTACTGCAGTGCACTGGCAAAGTGATGGTTTGAAATTGTATTTCTTTTAACTTTTGCAGCTTGTAAGATGGCAGCTACGTCGATGACCAAATTTTCGATTAGATCTGCTGCATCTGCCGGCTCCAAACTAGGCCCATATTCACAGTCAATGCCCTCTGGTATCAGATTCAATTCTACAAATTACCTATGGAATTTCAATGGCCTCAAGACTGCTAACTCTGTGAGCTGTGAATCAAAATCATCGTTCTTAGGCAGTGAAAGCAGTGCAGCTCTTAGGCGCTCTTATATTGGTAAAGCCCGAAAATATAACATGATATCTTACAGAAAAGTCCAGCTTCAGGCATCTTATAAAGTAGCAGTCCTAGGAGCTGCTGGTGGTATAGGCCAGCCACTAGCACTTCTGATCAAGATGTCACCATTGGTTTCTGCACTGCACCTCTATGATATAGCAAATGTAAAAGGAGTTGCAGCGGACCTTAGTCACTGCAACACACCCTCTCAGGTATTGGATTTCACTGGAGCGTCTGAATTGGCTGCTTGTTTAAAGGATGTAAATGTTGTTGTCATACCTGCCGGTGTTCCAAGGAAGCCGGGAATGACCCGTGATGACCTATTTAACATTAATGCTAACATAGTGAAGACTTTAGTTGAGGCTGTTGCTGATAACTGCCCCGACGCCTTCATCCACATTATTAGTAATCCTGTTAACTCCACCATGCCAATTGCTGCGGAAGTCTTGAAGCAAAAGGGGGTATATGATCCAAAGAAACTCTTTGGAGTTACCACCCTTGATGTTGTAAGGGCAAATACATTTGTTGCTCAGAAGAAAAACCTAAAGCTCATTGATGTTGATGTCCCAGTCATTGGAGGTCATGCTGGGATTACTATTTTGCCCTTGCTGTCAAAGACAAAACCGTCAGTTACTTTCACTGACGAAGAAGTTCAGGAGCTAACTGTCAGGATTCAAAATGCTGGGACAGAAGTTGTTGAGGCAAAGGCTGGTGCAGGGTCCGCTACTCTTTCTATGGCCTATGCTGCAGCAAGATTTGTTGAGTCCTCGCTCCGTGCACTTGATGGGGATAGCGATGTCTACGAGTGCACCTTTGTCGAGTCTGACTTGACAGAGCTCCCATTCTTCGCCTCAAGGGTTAAGCTAGGACGGAATGGGGTTGAGGCATTGATTTCATCAGACCTCCAAGGATTATCCGAGTATGAACAGAAGGCTTTAGAAGAGCTCAAGCCAGAGCTAAAGGCCAGCATTGAGAAAGGTGTAGCTTTCACTCAGAAGCAACCTGTGACTGCTTAGAGCTTTTCTAATGTTTCAATCATCGAGAAGAAATAAGGGATTCCAGCTATCTCAGATATGTTGATGCAACTGCATTCCAGTTTTGTAGACGACTCGAGAAATGTGTTCCTCCCTGTACCCCCTCTTGCTACATATTGAAGCGATTTTATCACCGAGATACGAGTAACCAGTGTAATAGGATTTTGTTATGTGAGTTATGTACTACTTAGTGACATTGCTTGGAATGATGTCATTCTTAGTCCATGGAATCTTGAATTTGTTGGGGTCAACTTCAATTCACGTCTTTCAAATCAATTCTCGTTGCCTTTCTTTTATGCTATCTAGCTAATAGCAAGATCAAACAACCTTTTAGTATTTATTTTTTTAATTTTCGAATATTATCACCTTTTACAACAGCTTGTCTTGGTTCAGGATCCAACATTGAATGCAAACTGCAAAGGATCATTTTAAAACATCTCCATCAAAGGGACATCTAAAGCAGTCTTTTGGATGGGAAAAAATCATGCTGGAAAATCCAAAGCAGAATAGTATCCACTGGTTTTACAACAGAAACAAAAATATTTCGACGACATATTTGGTACGTTAAACTAGACATTTTACAGTTCTAAAAGAGAACCAGAGAAAAAAAAGGTTTAGAAGTATTGCCGTACTAGTTGAATAAGAAAAGCTACTATAGAAGAGGTAAAGTATCTTTTTAGTTCTCTTCTTTTTACCCCTTCAACAAATTTCGGCAACTAGCAATGTTCCACTGGTTGAGTAGGCAAAGCTACGCCACGGATTGAGCTCGACTTATTCATCATGCCAACAGCAAATTGCAAATATCTAAAAAAAAAATTCATTCAATTGAACGAGCACATGTGGATCGTATAATAAATGGCATTCGATCATGAATCAAATGACACAACAAGAAGGAAGGTCAAGCAATTGCAACAGAAAATAGCATAAACCCAATTCCGAAACACAGTTTAGCAAACAAACATGTAATAGAAATCACATTTTGTATAGCTCAGCAGTTTTGCTATATGTAGAAAAAATATCTGAAGATGTTTCTTTCTACCCGTACTTGATATTTTTAATATTTAATTAAGTCCATCGCAAATAAAAAAGAGACTGTTGCCTCACTTTCTCCACCTTCCTCCTCGACCACGGCCTCGACCACGGCCACGGCCTCCTCTTCCACCTCCGCTCAGTGCCTTATTGAAATCGTGTTTTGCTTGCATGTTTTCTGGCAAGGGAAGTATGTGATCCACACACTTTCTGAAGCTGAAATCATCGACTGATTCATCATCCCTTAAGAGGAAGAAGCAACGACTTCTAAACTGAGGATGGAAACGAACTTGGAAAGCTCGAATCCCATTGCCTATCTTTTTCTCTGGCTCCAAATGACCTTTCTTGAGCAACTCCAGTAACATAGTGTGCTCATACTGCAATATAGGACATGTAAAAAGATAAGCAGATCAAGCCACGTTCCTGGAAGCTTTAATCTAAAGTATACTTTAACATGCATATCAATATTCCAGGTTAAGAGCGAAACATCATCTCATTGAAGATTAATATTATTTAACAATGTAAGCTAACAGTACACAGTAATGACCTCTATGACTACTTGAATCTGAAAAGGGATGTAAAATACAAGAAGAGCATGGTTAATCTAAAAATGTAAACAAACAAGCATAAACTGCGAAACAACAGTTCCCAATTCTTTTGTTTTACTGCTTAAAAATTCTAATACAAATCTTTTAAGTAATCATAGTAGCCATCGCTGCAAAAAAGAACTCGAAGCCCAAAATACAATGTTCACCATTGTCCAATGAGAGACAGCCAACAAATTCTAGATATAATTCAAGATAATTAAATGATAAGAGTCACAGACAAGGAAAAAACATCTTTAACAAATCAAGCTCTCAAATCTCCGCGTGGAAGGAATTCTGGAGCCATAGTTCAACAGGACAACACTTGTTCATGCAAATATGATCAGAACAAGGATAATTGACACAGGTACTTGATCTTGGTACAATCAAAATAACTGATAGTTCTTACATAGTTGGCCTACTTACAATATTCAGCTAGAATGTCTAATGAAAGAACATAAGCACTTCCTATGTTCTACAACTATGACAACTCCCACGTACACCAAGTCAGGATACAACCATCTGGTGCATGAATGCCGTTGACATCTAAATGTAAATTGATAAAACTTCTGAATCTAAGATTCGTGGAGACCGCAGAATACTATATTAACCTTTTGTTTTTTATATTTTATGGCAAGATGATATTCAACTCTATGATGTAGATGTTTTGGAAAAGTAGAAAGCTTTAATTGTAAAAATAGCTTTATTCAAATACACGTGCACCCTGCAAACCACCTTTTAACATATTTTGCTATCTTTTGCTTGAGTTAGCAACCTAGCACTACCTCCAACTTCCTACCTCTATTGAAGCAAAACTGGTTTACAATCAAATATCTGCAGAAAATATCACGTCTCTTGGGGTAACAATATTTTATGCCTTCCCATTTAGATATCTCAGGGTCCCTTCGCATGGGTGGATTGGACCAGTGAATACAAATCAATCCACAAAATTAATCGATTTGAGACACATTTTCTCATTTTCAGACAACCGTAACTTGTTGCTGCACAACCTATCATCCCATTGTCCGCAAAATTTTCACTAATTTAACAGCAATATTCATTTTCTGAAAACATGTTTAATCATCTAAGCATAAGACAAGAACACGTCAAATATCAAATCTTGCTTTAAGCACAGATCCAATATGGATAATTTTGGTTATTATAAACAATTTCCCCAAAAACTCTGTTAATTTGATCAATAAATAATCCGTAAAAGTAAAATAAAGATCTCAGACATCAATTTACCTTATTCACATTGATGCTCGGAGGCCAGGTATGCAGGAACTTATAAAGGTAATCAAACATCTCCTTGGACGATTCAAATACCTTTGGACCCAAACTGACCGGACCCGACTCCTCCGTTTCTGCTTCATCGTCTTCCAGATTCTCCAGCCGTTGTTCTTCGACGGATTTCTCGTCAAACTTCAGTTTCTTCTCTCCATTATCTTCCTCCTCTTCTTCCTCCCTGTCCCGCTTCGAGCCGCCGCCGTTTTCAGAAGTGGCTGTCGTCGAATCAGTTAGCGCCGGCTCGGATGGATCGGCTGCTTGTGGTTCGAGCTCCATATCTCGCTCGATGGTTTCTGTAGCTGATTTGTCGGCCATAACTGAGGTCTGCAAGAGCTCGATAAACCCAAGCGTTTAGCTTTATAAACCCTTCATACCTTTTCCCTTTCCTTTTTCTTTACGGGTAATTTTCATCATCAGTCACTGAACTTTTAACAACATCTCAATTAAATCACAATACTTAAATTTATCCCAATTAAGTCACTGACAATCGTGCATATCTATCTTGTATCTAGGGATGTACAAAATCCGACTGAACCCGCCAAAATTGTCCAGATCGAATCAACCCGACTGGTTTGAGTCGATTTTTTTGTTTTTTTACATGGATTGGATGTGTTGATTATGTATGCGGTCGGGTCGGATCGGGTCTGGTCGAATTATGAATTAATTCATGAAAATCGAATAAATATGTTCAATCCAACCCGACTATATTTATGAACTTTACAAGTGTTATGATGTTGAAACCCTTATAATAATATTATAAGATTTGAATATAATGCATTTTAAGAAAAATAGTATAAACAAATACACATTCAACACAAAAATATATTTTAACTGTCAAAAATATTTTTTGGCTTCATATAATTTAATATCAATTTGTCTATTTAACATTTTCGAGCATGAAGTATCAAAATAATTCAAATTTTTTGGTCTTTGCAACTATAGAAATCTAATATTATATAAGTCATCAGTCGATTATAAATCCGCCCAATCTGACCCGCCTTCTAAACTTTGCTGACAAGTTGTCCAAAATCGACCAACCCAATCCAACCCGACCGATAATTTACTGGATTGGATTGGGTTCCAACTTTTACACAGGTTTAATTATGTTATTGGGAAATTAGGCCCAGTACGGCCAAAAAGCAACAAAATTGAATAATACGCTTTTACATAAATTAAACATTTTAAAACGTAATTAATACGTATTAAAGTCCCGAAACCCAAAACGTAAAGAGAGAGAGAACCAGTGGTGTTTCTTCAACTTTTTCCCTATTTTGAATACCCACATGCCACAACAAATTGGAGGAAGTGGTCCAAAATCGAAATCAGTGAAATCACGATTCAATTGTGAAAAAACCATTTCTGCTTCTTGTTGTAGCGATTTGGGCAAGCTATGAAGTCTCGATCTCCTCCTAGTTGCTGTTGCTGACGGGTGACGACCGCGCCGACACCAACGTCAACCCGTCGCCGACCTTACAATCTCTGGTCTCTGACTTGATGATTTGATTCAACCATTTGTCATGGATCTTGAATTGATGAATTCTTGGAGGACCATTTTGTTTGGCAGATTGGAATAGCGAAAAAGAATTCATATTCACGAATTTATTTGAAAAAATATTTAGTGTATCCATGGTGTTTGTAGAATGTCCTCGAAGAAGAATGGAATATTGAGCACTGTGATGATTGTAGTTGATGAATCATCGGCTGCAGCAGCACCGCTCGAGATCCACGATTGAATGTTATCGCGTTTGTGAATCGGTTCCATGAGTTGAATCTCAAAATGTTAGCAAATTGTTATTTGATTGCTTGTATACAAGTCTGGATATATTTTATCTATTGAATTAACTTCTTATTTGACTTTTGATCTTTACAAGTTGGCGTTGATGAAGTTCTTTGTGGTTTTTCTCTTCGCATACGAGTCCGCTTCTCTTCACTGTTGTCTCCGACGATTTCCTTCCGATAAATCCTCACACACAACTCATATATTCTTGCTACTTCAACCAGTTTATTTGGTGTCTTTGTTTCATAATTTATTTAAGGGGTTTTGCAAAGATTGGACTTTGCAAATTTGCTAATTGCTTTTATCATTATTAGCTTTATTAATTTGTTTTGCTTTTCTCATCGGACAAAAGCTAAAAAAGGCAAATGGCTCCGTAATGGTAGGAGGTGAAAAAACAAAGGTGTGGGTTATGTGCTTTTCATGTTTGCAACTTGGTTTATGGTTTCCTTAACTTCTTTGTTATTTCTTTTGTTATTAAATTATCTCCATTATTGTTACTGGAATAATAAAAAATGACTACAATTCATTTAGATTGGCAGTAGCTAATTTGTTATTCATCATTGGAAGTTGCCTCCCGAATTCTATGATAACTCTTTCTTAGTTTAAAATCCTGTCTAGAGTTCCTTTTTTTTTTCCCGTTATTATGTGCTCGTCATTGTTGTGATAGTATTTTAGTCACTTTTTATAGTGTTTGTCACTATTTTTATTACTTTTTTTTAATTTTTTTATCACTTTTTTTGCTAACAAAATTATTTTTTTATAAAAGTGAGATTGTGTCACACTGTCACTTACTTAATTTTATGCATTACCATCCAGAGATGTCAAAGGTGCTCATCAATTTTATAAAAGTGACATTGTGTCATTTTTTTAAATTTTGTCACTTTTTTTAGTTTTTTGTCACCTTTTAAGCTTTTGTCATTTTTTTAGAAGATAAAAAAAAAAAATAATATGTTATATTTTCCTAACATAATCAGCATGTGGATTGACCTAGACATGCTGATTATTTTAAGAACATAATTACTGGTGCTACACAAATGGATAATGCTATTTTGGTATTTGTCACTTTTTTGAGTTTGTATCACTTTTTTTGAGTTTATGTCACTTTTTGAGAGTGCATCACTTTTTTTTTTAGTTTTGTCACTTTTTTTAAGTTTATGTCACTTTTTTTAATTTTTTTAAAAAAGTGACAATTTTTATAAAAAAAGTGATGTTGTGTCACCTTTTCATTTTACACAGTATTTTTTACTTCTTAAAAACCTTTCATATGATTTTTCAAAATATCTATAATTTTAAGGGTATTTTTATAAATACCCCTTATGTTAAATTATGATCAAATCGATCGTGTTGGGTTGTATTTGAATTTGGATTTGGATTGAGGCAAAAATCCACGGGGTACTTACAAAAATACCCTTAAAATGAGGGATGTTTTGAGAAATCATATGAAAAGTTTTTACGAAGTAAAAAATACTGTGTAAAATAAAAAAGTGACACAATGTCATTTTTTTTTATAAAAACTGTCACTTTTTTAAATGACACAAACTCAAAAAAAGTGACAAACACTTAAAAAGTGATACAAACTCAAAAAAAGTGACGCAAACTCAAAAAAACTGACATACCAAAATAGTTCCTTCCATTTGTACAGCACCAGTAATCAAGTATGGGATAGATAAAAAAGTGACAAATATTAAAAAAAGTGACAAAAATTCAAAAAAGTAATCGATGTCACTTTTTTTATAAAACCTGTTACTTTTTTTTTTACTTTTTTTTTTAATAAAAAAAGTGACACAAACTCAAAAAAGTGACGTAAACTCAAAAAAGTGATATACCAAAATAGCACCATCTATGACATAAACTCGATTGTTCGAAAACAGTCAGCACAGTTTAATTTCATGCATATCTAACAACATATGTGTCGGTTTGTTTAACAAATGAATAGAATGTACATATAAATCATGATTTCATTGAGATTTGAAAATTTAATTGTCACAAGCTTCATATATACAAAGCAATTTTCTTTTAAAAAAAATATATATATAAGATGTATCCAAACACATTTGGAAACAGAAAAAGTTATTGAAAAGTGACTCTTTCTTCTTCTCGAGCTTAAACAAGCATGATTTCTTCCCCACCACCATCCACTATTGGGCTGCCACCATCAATCCATGCCACAGCTCAATTGCAACGACACTACAGCCACTCCCAACAACCCCATAACCCACATGGCTGTGTGAGAATAACAGTTATTGTTGCAACCCCGACAGCAATTCATCACCATTTTTGCCACCAAATTTGGACAGCAACATTCCAAATTCCAGCAGAAGCAACACCAATGCCAACAGCTTGTGGGTATCCCAGTTTGGAATCCAGTTTCGCTTCCACCGGCTATACCTCTACCACCAGTGGTTTCACCGTCAGCACTTCCACCGATTATACCTCAACCATAAGCATTCCCTGCACTTGTCCAACAACCACCACCAATACCAGCCCTAGCAATAATGGCACTCGCTCCCACACCCACACCCATAATACCCCCACCAATTCCACCACCTACGGCACCACCAGCGCCAATGCCACCACCACCACCATCACCTATAGCGTCACCAGCCCAGCACCAGATTTGGTTCTCCCACCTATCAAGAATGACGGAATCGTGGCTTTGGGTTGATTTAGAGATTTCTCTTTGTAATCTATTGGTTTGGGGCATTTGGGTTTTTTTGGACGATTTTGGGGTTGGGGACAGAAGTTGGACTTTGGTTTTAACAATTGAACGTAATTAATACTTCATTAAAATATTTAATTAGAGTTTAAGTATATTAATCAAAAACACCATAAGAAAGGGTCCTGAACCTAATTTTCCCAAAATCCACCCAATCCAATCAAATTCAACCCATGCCCACCCCTACTAGTATCCATAGAAATCTAATTCTAGATATTTTTCCACGCGCATATATAAATACCAGCTATCTTATTAAAATAATCATAAAATTAATTTGAATTTCATCGTCAACTTCCAAGCAGAGTTACGACTTTTCTATCTATATTGTCTAAAGGAAGGATCCATTCCGAAACATGAGAAAGAATTAGCACACATCATTTGCATTCAGGTACTCTCATTTTAGTTTTATCAATTCTGTTTTTCTTTTTTAGGCTTCAATACAATTGTTATTGATATTTTTACAAGCGATTGTCTAATTTTTCTGGATTCTGGTTTTCTTTGCTTTATATATATCTACTGATCCCATTGATTGGAGCTTTTGAACATGGGTTTAGATTTTTAGATTTTTTTGGTTGGAAATTTCTGATCGTTGTCTTTGGTAGCTGAGAAAACTGAAAGATCTTCTTTTTTGTTTAATTAACTGCAATTTGCATCATTATTTTAAATGCTTTGAACTTTTTTGTCAAAAAAATTGATTTACAGTATGGTTATATGAAAGCAGAAATTAGAAATCATAACCCCACGTTTTTAGGGGAAAAAAAATCATTTATTTTTTTAAATCTCATTTGCAATATTTGTTCAAAAATTTATGAAATTAAAAGAAGTTCGTGCTTTGAATTATGTAAAATCGATGGTCTGTGCCAGGAGAAAGTCTTTTAGTTGATGTAATTTTACTTTGAAGGTAAGTCATAAAATGTATTCACGTTCCTACTGAAATGCTCTCAATTTTCATTACTTGAAAAAAGATGAGAAAAAAAGAGTTCATTCTTTTTGAGCTGCTCTTTAAATTCATTTTTCAAGTCTGTTAATGATTTGTGAATTTTTATTATAACTAATATAATTTTGGTAGGACTCAATGGGAGAGCACTTGGTTGATCACATGCCCGCATTATTGCATTCACTGCAAGGGGATGAGGGTTCTGGGGAGTGTTCACGCTCTCAAATTGTTGCTCCCTTTATTTCAGTAATTGATATTCTGGATGATGAAGAAGAACGAGTAGCTGGTGAAGAATACTGTTTGATTCATGCTGTGGAATGTCGCATTTGCCAGGAAGAAGACAGTGTTAAAAATTTAGAGATTCCTTGTGCTTGTAATGGCAGTCTGAAGGTACTTTGTGTGCTCAATTGCTTTTTTTATTTAGGCAAATTTACTATCTACTTACACTTATTTAGTCTGTACGCATATGTATATGCCTGTGCTCTCTTTATGGTGATGATGATATCAAAAAGTGTGAAGTAACTTCTATATGTACTTTGCCTTTAGTGTTTATGGTTTTGAAGACTCAATTTTAGTGGCCTGTCCATATGCGTGGTTTGTTCATTTGTAGATTTTCCTATGACAAACTTACTTCCTATTGTTTCTCTTCTTGTTCCTTTGAAAAATCCAGTATGCGCATAGGAAGTGTGTTCAGAGATGGTGCAATGAGAAAGGAGATGTAACATGTGAGATCTGCCATCAGGTGTGTTGACGCTCATTTGTTTGATTGATTTTTCTGCCTTTTGAGTTTTGATACTTCAATACTTAACTGCCCATACAATTCTTGTTGAGATTTAGTACTTTCTATTACTACTGTACACGAGACTTGAAAAGTGAAAATCATGAGCTTATATACCCTTTTAGTTTTCACACACTTCTTGTTATGGACTAGATTCCAGCATTGAGTGAGGGTAAATATTGTGAGTAAGATTCATATTTCGGTGGTCAGACATAGCAATCTTGAGAGATGATATGTAAATATATGCCAGGATTGTTTAAAATATAGGTGTTATGAGTTGTACATTTTTATTATTAGCTAATTTGTGCATTTAATTTTCCCCGTTGTACAGCCTTACCAACCTGGCTATACAGCTCCACCTCCTATCCAACATGATGATACTGCCATTGAAATCAGGCATGTTTCGAGTACTTGGTCCTTTTTCTTATTTTTTCAATTCGTTAATGTGTTCTGAGTGAGCCTTTGTATGTATTGATGTAACAATTTTTATTTAGGGTGTGTTTGAGCCACATTATTTTGGAATAGTAGATTGATGGAAAATGTGTGGTTGAAAAAGAAGGAAAAATTATTGATGGGATGGAAAATATTATTTTATTGAAGAATGTGTAGTTGAAAATGAGTAGAAGAATGAGAATGAAAATTTTAATGTGGCTCAAACACGGGCTTAGTAAACATAGATGATCTTGGAAGCTAGTGTTGCGATATCTATAGAAGCGATTCTCATGAATAGTAACATAGTAATTTCCAGAAATTTCAAGGTTTCATTAGTGTGTGCTTATCTAGATACACAGAAAGCTTATTATTTGTCTGATATTAGCCAAAGTCTGCTAATAGGGGTGGGGGTGTGTTGATGACATGGCCTTGGGGGGTAAAATTTTAATAAATGATGCAAGGAAAGCAATACTAACTTTTGGGTCGCTGTTGATTGAACTTAATATTTGTGGCACATATAGGAGATTCGTTGGAGTAATACCTAGTGGTTACCCAACACACCACTTCTCTTGCCTAATGTTATTTGTATATAGAAATAAACTGGATTTGTTTGTTGATGACTGAATACCTGTTGATATTAAGCCCCTGTTTGAGCCCCATTATTCTCAAAATTCACTTTTTCCAAACTTACTTTCAATTATACGTTCTCCTATAAAATAATTTTACACATAAACCAAAAACTTCTCTCTATTCTCCCAAAAATCATTATTTCAAATTATATTATCCCCAAAAAATGGGGCTCAAACAGGGGTTAATAATTGTCTGTCTTATGTATCTACAGTTTGTCACCATCTTGATTGTGCCTTTTTCCCACTCATGTCTTATTACATTTAAATTAGTATATGGGGGAACACTATGAAAGATGCCAATGACCGTTTAGAGGCAATAATTTAGGGACTTGAATCATGCATAATTTCTATTTGATTCTCATCCAGCCTGCTTATTAGTCATTAGAGATCGTAATTTATGACGTTTAATTGCTTTCCGTTAATTTAAATGTTGGTTAAGCTTGGCAACATGTTTTGGATTAGAAAATAATAGGTGCCTTTATATGGTGAGTACAAATATTAGATAATGTTTTGTTTGGTAATCTGTTAAATGTATGCAAAATAAACATTTCTCTTTCAATCGATAGGAAATTTTGAAGGAATTTTCTTATATAGTTTCAAATAATATATAAGATGTGCTGAACATGGTTTGCTATATCTACGGATGAAAAAGAGAAACATAAATACTTCATGGCATGGAAGAAGTGCATGACCTACTGCCGTAAATATATTGAATAAAGAAATGGTTTTTGCAAATGCAAAATGGGATGTCATATAATGAGTTAAATAGTTCCTGTTGGTAGTCTACTAACCATGGTGTGGATATCGGAACCCACAAAACAAATGAACAGCCATTGATATGAAATTTATGATATACCTTGTACCAAATGGTTGTGCTCGTCTTCTTTTTCCAAATCCAAAAAACAGCTGCTTCCCAAAGCATCAAACTTTTAGTGTTCACATGCTATTGTTTTACCCCATCAGCACTTCTTTTTCCAAATCCCAAACACAGCTGCTTCCCAAAGCATCAAACTTTTCGTGTTCACATGCTATTGTTTTACCCCATCAGCACCATAATATCTCCATCACCATGCATCTTGCCACTATAACCCTTTTGCATATCTATTCTGACTTGTTGCAAAAACCAGACGATGGTGTAATCACAAGTTTAACTACTAAATATGTGTGATTGATGAATGTTCTAATATCTCTTTGATTCCCACATTTTCGAGAGATAAATTGTTTCAGTTAAAAACTATTTAATATTCGCTCTTGCTCTAATCTATTATGGCTCCCTGTGAAGCATCGAATTTTGTTTTCAAGTGACAAATCACTTCCATACTAATTCTTTATAACATTAGCTAGTTAATGTACTAAATTGCATCAGTTTAAGTTGTTTGGACTGATAAACTCTGAAATTATACCTTTACAGTGGGGGCTGGACAATTGCTGGTTCTCCTTTGGATTTGCGTGACCCGCGACTTCTGGCTATGGCGGCAGCCGAGCATCGTCTTCTCGAGGCTGATTATGATGAGTATGCTGACTCAAATGCTAGTGGAGCTGCATTTTGTCGTTCTGCTGCTTTAATTGTAAGGAATTGCTATTCAGCCTACTCTCATTCATATAGGATTATAATATGTATCTTATGACTTTAACCTTATTAATTGTAAGTTCTAAATGTTATGCTCTCGTTGCTTGCTATTCATTCTTTTGTGAGCATCCACTGCACTAAAGTAAAAGCCTTTGCTATCTCCCTTTCACTCTCTTTTTCTCTGGCCCACACATCTAAAACAAAGACATACACATGTCAGTCCCCCGTGCACAGAAACTCCCATCCCCACCCCCACACTCATAACAACAAAGGCAGGAATATGGAAAGGAAATGGGTGAGATGACATTGTGCTAATCTTCTTGCTATTTTGTCACGTTGATAAGATATTTTTCCAACAGCTAGTTTGTACTGTTCATGTTTCCCTCTGGGTTTATAAAAAATGAGATTAAAAAATCATTCCTGGTATAGCCCCGTCCTTCAATTCTATTTTATGGCTGGCCCTTTCACCAATTAGAGGTGAAGGCGGCAGAACGACTTGATCTTTGTTTATCTCTGCTGCCTAATTTTGGGTTTCTCTTATCTATAGCTCAGTAAATTTTTATATTTTATTTTTGATTGCTTTTTAAATCTATCTTCTGTGCCAGCTATTGGCTCTTCTACTCTTGAGGCATGCTTTAACGATGGGAAATGGTGACAGCGCTGATGATGATGTATCCACCTTTTTTTCTGTGAGTAGGATTTTCTGTTATATGCATGCCTATGTGCATTGGACTCTTATTAGCATGGTTGCTCACTCAATTTTTTTGGTTGACACTTGACAGCTTTTCTTGCTTCGGGCTGCCAGCTTCCTTCTTCCCTGCTACATTATGGCTTGGGCCATCAGTATGTTGCAGCGTCGAAGACAAAGGCAGGTCAGATTTTTTTCCCTGGTCATTTTCTGATCTTCAGTATGCCTTCTGGGTTTTCCTATTCATTATCATACTCCAAAACATGATGGTAGTCAATTGACAGACCATTAAGGCAGGTCAGATTTTTTTTCCCTGGTCATTTTCTGATCTTAGCCCATTTCAAACAAAACACATGGCAGTGCCTCTAGAGCTTAAAGAGCTCTTATATTCTGTTGACTTGGTGAAAATGTAGTGCATTTAGCATTCATTAACCTTTTTATAAATTGCCTGAATTGTATAAGTTGAGAGTTATGATATCCTTCAGCAAACTATCATGCAGCTTAGAAAAAAAATCTCTTTTCTTCCCTATTTTTCTTTTCCTTTTCCTTTTCTTCTTCTTCTTCTTCTTAAGGATGGTGTGGAGGTGTTTCATATGTGAATCCCTGATATTTTCTTAGTCAATAATTATTAATAAACTTAAACATTCTGACCGCCCTTTGAATTTTGGAATGGTTTCTATGATATATTCACCAAAATCAGTAGGGGCAAAAGGTAACTCCATTTTTCCTTGGTCTGTTTCTCTGTGTGTTTATTCTTTTTTTTTTTTGAAGTTAATTTTTTTGTTCGGGTTGTGGCATGTGTGCATGGTTCACGAGGCGATAGGTTCGTTTATTGGTCTTGATGTTATTTTAATTCTCCAAACCAATGCACGTTTTTATGGAACAATCTTATGTGCTATCTATTAGTTTACCTGAACATAAATTCAAATTTCATGTTGGTATTAATGTTTCAGTCTTTCGTATGAACTCTTCTCAGAAAAGATAAGACTTTTAGAGTTTTGAGATGGGACCAAGATGCATTTTGGAATTAATTACTGGACATAGTTAATTACAGAATAGAAGTAAATAGTAATTCCATCCCTTTGTGTTTTAATGCTAATCTCTGTTATAAAAAAAAAAATTACCGAGTTAAAAAATGTTCCACGACTGCTGATATATTTCTTTTTATTGATTCAAAGATTGGTGACTCAGTAAAGGGTCCCCAGTTCCACTTTTCGTATATGTGGTAGTAAAGCTGAGATGTCGCCGATGTGATGATGCATCATTAATCTCCGTTCATGTTGTATTGTTTTACATTTTTTTTGAATTATTTACTTATATCTGTTTCGGCTTGTGTTTGTTAAATCAGGAAGCTGAAGCTCTAGCAGCAAGTGATGTTGCTTTCAGGCTGCAGGCAGGGCAACATGGGGGTTTGCAGGTCACAATAGCACCAGCACCTGGAGCAACAACAGGACCACGCATGAATCCTCATCCAGAGCCCGTTTAATTAACTCTCTGCTTTCTTACATCCTGCACACCTTGACATATGAAGAACTCAAGATGACTGGTTTTTCCTCGTAGAATCTTGGTGTTGCATTGTTGCCATGCAAGATTTCTACAGAACTCTGTATTCTGTTTCAGTGTTTTCTTTTTCTCAGACACCAACCTTTCTCAAATTTCACCTTTGTTTGTCATCAGGGAATTTTAAATTTACAGAGCCGTTTTCAAATGTTGGATCGACAGCATTTGTTTTGATCAGATAATTCAATTGTGAGGTCTTAATATATAAGTATTCTGGTTTGAAGGTTCGTGTTTAGAATCAGATTGATTACGTGAAGTCACCTAATTTTGAGTCGATTGCTTCCAACTCCTTGTGCACGTCTCTTTGATTTTGCGACGAAAACGAAATTTCAACTGCCATTAATTTCATGCAGAATAGACTAATAATAAGTTTGAATAACCTCTACCTAATAATACAGCACGATTTAGGTGAAGCATGGCCCTCATGTGACCAAAACCAAACTTCTTGTCTCTGCATATGCTTTATTTCTGAAATTTTAACATGATTAATGTAAGTACACTAGTTTGGCTGATATGCATGGCCCTGAGAAGGTATTTTTTCACATTTTGAAAGAGTCCCTAAACTTCTTTAATTTTAATTCTACCACGATGACTCCAACCACTTCCGTTAATATAACTTAAGGGAACACCCTTCCTGTCAGTTAAAAATAACGGAATATTGAAGTAGAAAACTACGTGGATCGTGTTAGAAAAGTAGAATACGCATAAACAAAAATGTAAAAGATGGGGGGAAAAAATTTAATTGCCCCCAAGTCTTCAACTTTAACGGTATATTAATTTGGTACTTTTTCCTAATGTGTGTCTCGTTCAGTAGCATTTGTGTCACATAAATTCTCACGTGAGCATTTTGTCAATTTTAATAGCTATGTAGGAAATTCCTGTTAATGGGAGTGGTGGTAGTGACCGTTTAAAGAAAATAGAAATTGAGTAACAAGTTTAAGTAAAAAAAATGTTTATGAATCAACTTATAATTTTGATATTGACCACTAATGTTTTACATACAATATTGTAGCCAACTTTTTGTTCTTTCCGTTTGTCATTCTAAGAAGGGAAACACTCTTTGTTCTGGCTCAATGACCGCCCCCTATTGGAGGGAGGTCTGCTGCGCCCCTGTCTTTGTCCCGGTCATTGGACCTGGACAAAGAGCACGGCTCTTCTAAGAAATAACATGGGCTATTGTGACCTACAGCTAGTTTGCAGCCTACAACTCATTACTGTTACATATTTATTCAATGTTCTAAAAAATGCGTTCATCTCAACTTGACAGTCAGTGCGAAATTAAGCGATTGTCTAGACGTGCATAATCATAAGTTATTAATTTTTTCCTTCTAAAAAAAAGCATTTTATTTGACTTTAGTTTCAAATTTTTCTTTCAATATTATATAATTGACTAATTGTAGGAACTATTAAATAAATATAATATTTTATAATTTCAGATATTTGATATGTATTAATTTAACTATCAAATAATTTAGAATAACTAAAATTTAAAATAATAAAAAAAAACGTTTTTTCCCATCTAGGCACGTAAAGTTGAAAGATTGGTATAGCCGTGCTTTACACCTTTTCAAAAAAGGCATATGATCATCACGTTCTTCTAATTAAATAAAGTACTTTCAAAAAAATTCTTAAGATACTTAAAAGTAGAAATTTAGGTCCCGTTTATCTCCAATTATTCCAAAACATTATTTACTACAATAAAATTCTCAACCACACATTCACTCAATAAAATATTCTACACACGAACTAATAAAGTTACTTTAAATTTCAATTACACACTCTTCAAAAAATACTAATCATTACTCCATTTTTTTACAATAATTAGAGACACACACACACACAGAGTCTCAAAAAAGGATTGTTGTTGCCATGTTATTTGCGGTGGTATCAGTGTTTGAAAGTAAAGGTAAAGGGTTGAAGTAACGGTGGAGTCGGGGTAATGAACATTGATGGCAGGTGGTCTGCTAGTTGTAATTTGGTGAAAGTCAAACCCTCTGCATGATGGAAGTAACAGGGTCCTTAAATATTTACATTTTCCCAACGCAATCCTGGCTGATAGTGAGATTTGCATTAAATTTACACATTTAGCCTCTGTTTGAGCCACGTTCTTTTTTTTTCATTCTCATTTTTTTTACTCATTTCAATCATACATTTTTCAATAAAATAATATTTTCATTATATAAGTAACTTTTTTTTTTCAACAACAAATTTCTCATCACATTAACAGTAAAAATACATTTTTACTTTCAAAATGTGTACTAAACATGAGCTTAAATTTATGAGATTTGCACTTTGGTTTTTTTTTTACTTGAACCCGTGCTCAAAATTTTGAAGTGGTGTTTATGCAAGAATTTTGCAATGATTTTATGGGGATTCAAAAATTGAATAATTGGGAGGAGATTCTGCAAATATGACCATGTTTGGTTTAATTGTTTACTTTCTTTTTTTTAGTTTAATTGTTGGTTGGGGTTGGGGTGGGGCAGAGTTTTTATTATTATTATTTTTTAGTTTAATTGTTTTTATTGTTAATAATATTTGAAAAAATTGTTAATTTTAAAGTTACTTTTTTACCCATTTCAATTTGATCAAAATTGGTCAAATTTCAATTTTTTTGGTCAACTAACGCTTAAATTGGCGATTTTTATCTATTTGGACTTCAGCTGCTAATTTTTCAAAGATTTGGGATCTCTGTCGACACAAATTGAAGTTTAAGGTAAAGTCCGCTAGAAATCCAAAGATTTGGGATCGCTGATGCAATTATCCATATTATTAATGATTACCAACTTTTGTGCTATTTAATTATTGCTACATAACACCCACACTTATAGACTATGGCAAAATGGTATAGTTCGAGTAATTATAAAAAGGTTTAGATATATTATTATTTTTTTGGTTGACTAATATTAAATGAATTTAGGGGTTGTGTGACAAAGTTTTAGAAAATTTAGATAAAAATTGATGAAATATGTGATTAAAAAGTTGGTAAAAATTGTGAACCTCGTGAATTATGTGGTTAAAATTGAAGTTCGATTAATCGAAAAGCTAATAATTTTTTTACTCATGAGTTTTATGAAACAAGCACTCAAATTTTTATCGTCATAACAAGCTAAGGTGCATAAATTCAAGTCTTCAATATCGTTCGTATATTTTGGGTCAACTTGATAAATTCTTGAAAATGTGAAAAATCGCACAAGGTTAAGACATTAAACTCAATTTGAACTAGGGGTGTAAATTTTGCTCGTCGGTTCGAGCAGTCCATGGCTCGGCCCAAGAAAAGTTGGAGCCGGCCCGACTTGTGGCTCGGTTCCGAGCAGAGGCTAATGGGGCTCAGCTCGAACCTGAGCTAGCCCATGTCATGGGCCATTTTCTGCTCATAACGAGTCGAGAATTGAAAAAAAAAAAATTTGAATGAAAAGATAGCACTCCTGCCTTCAAGTTTCAGCTCGACTCATTGACATCTCTAATTTGAACTATAATTTGAAGTTATTACATAGCTTTAGTACTTGTTTCGTAAGATTTTTGTTTATTAAAAAGTCAGTCAAATTTCATTTTTAACTTTTACAAACTTTTAAACAACATCACACATACTATTATAATATTCCAACAAAGAAATGGAAGTAGATAGAAATTGAACAAGAGTCTATGGAATGGGAAAATCAATCTCTATTTCATGTATGAGGATCCTAAAATCATGTTTTTTTTTGTTTTCTAAGCTAATAGTAAGTAATCGAACTTATTTTGAATTAATTTTTGTAGTACCTACTTCTAAGTAATTTTTCGTTAAAAGTACTAATTTTAAAACTAAAGAGTGGAATACTTTTAAAATAACTTACTTTTTCCACAATAAATAAAGTTGTTCTAAAACTTTTCTTTATTTAACTTATGCAATCATACATTAGCATCGATGATATTTCTCCAGAAATCCATGAAATGGTAGCTAATTGAACCTACAGAAATTAAAAATCCAACTTGAGATATCAAGTTTATAATTTTCTGTTTGAGGAATTTCAAAATCTGAAAAGCATCACAATAAAATCAAAACCCTAATTTTCATTTTTCAGTGGTATGCACAAAGGGTGCACAGAATACAAACAGTTGGTTCCACTGGGATTTATTCCTATCTGGCACATATCCAAATACATTACCCTAAATTTACACTTTTTCTCCTCCAATATATATATGGAAGCCATCCAACTATTAGTCAAACTGCTGAGCGATTTTGAAGAAGATTTGTTTCTTCAGAACAAACTAGAAGTTTCTCCCAAGGACATGTTCATCTCCTTGAGTAGCTACATCATCAAAAAGCCATTTCTCTAGCAAAGTAAGAGGCGTTTGATTGTTCAAATCTTGTTGTTTTTCATCCTTGAAAATCCCATTTTCAGGTGTGAAATTCGCAGCAGCCTCGTCCGACTCATCAGAATTGAAGCTAAAGAACAAATGATGTCCCTCTGGTGGTGCTGTTGCACTCAGTGTCCCTTCACTAGGGTTAGAACTGGTTCCAACTGAAAGGTTGTTGAAAGAATCTTGAGTACTTCCTGATCCTGTTTGAGATGATTTCGGCGATTTTTTCATCCAGTCTTTGAGTAAACGAGCAACATTTTCTGTATTGGATGCATATGTAGATGTTTGGATTGGGGAAGGCTCTAAATCAGGCAAACTATTGTTGGATTTATCAAGGGATAGAGCCTCACACAAAGCTTTTTTGGCCATATGAATATCAGTTTGAAGCCTCCTTTCCCATTGTCCTTTAGAGATTGATTCAGAAACTGAATGCCTTTCTTGGTTATTAGCATCATCGCCTTGTTGAAGCTTATCGAGTTTCTTTTTCAAGTGAGTGTTCCAGTAGTTCTTAATATCATTATCGGTTCTCTCAGGAAGATAAGAAGCTATGGCTGCCCATCTGCACGAAAACAAATAGAACACGACTACTCATTTCCATTCTCTCTCAAAGACACTAAATTAATAGTTTTGTCATTCAACATGAAGTGTTGGAATCCAATCTCGTCCTCGACTATTTCTGAAAATTGTATACGTGCTTTAGGCGAGTGATGATTGATTTAGCCCTAATTTGTGCACGCGAGAGGAATGTTATCATACCGATTTCCAAGAAGATTTTGGAGGTGGATAATAATCTTCTCCTCATGTTCAGTGAAGTTGCCCCGTTTGATCCCTGGCCGGAGGTAATTAGTCCATCTGAGCCTGCAACTCTTACTGCACCTAAGCAAACCTGATAAAAACACCAAAAAACAAGAAATTGAGAATAAGTATATAGCAAATTATTCAAGAAAAAAGACTGATCTAAACGTGTTGTGTGCGTTCAAGATCGACAGTGACGGAGCAGCAGTATATAGATTAACCTCTTTAATGTTCCTAACAACCACCCCCACCCCCCACGCCCACCTCCCAAAAAAATAAAAATGAAAGACCCAAAAAAAAAATAAAAAAATTACCAGCGTTAGAAGGAACAGCCCTCCAATTCCCAGGTCCACGTTCTTGAATATATGAAACCAAGATGATATCTTCTTCTGGAGTCCATGGCCCTTTCTTTACAGTAATTTTATCACAGCAAGGTGGTCTACCCATATTGAAAACTTATTCAAATCAATCCTTCGGAAATAGACTTTTTCTCATACAAAAACCCAACCTTTTCTCTCTAGTTTATGAAGGAGGTCATGGTGAGTAGAAAAATATGCAGAGACAGGCGTCTGACTGAGGGTGTGGACATTGTTTGTGTGGGATATATAGAGAAGAGACAAAGGTGCTCTATATATATTGATCAACTCATTGAAAATTGAGGCCGACTCCCTCTCCGTAGAGTCAAAAAGTAAACAGCAATTAACATTTACTCATTTGCTTGCAAAAGTCAGCTGCGTGTTCAATGCGTGGTATTTGCTAGCTTTTTAGTTGTATTGACAATTCTTTAAACAAAAGAATTAATGAAAAAGATTAGAATTATTACAAAAGAGTTGTAAAAGTCAAAGTCTTTTGGAGAATTGTATAGATAAATTAGTAATATTTGGATTCGGGTATGGAATAGAAATAAATAGTGCCGGATTTACGCTCGCATGTCGACTGGTTGATGTTCGAGCGTCCAAAACATAATTATTGTCAATCGGCTCTCGCTCGACCGACTCACCTCTCATTCGCCTGTCCCTAGTTTGGCGCTCGAGTGACGGTGTTGTCCAAAAAATCCTAATTTGCGTTTTTTAAGAGTTTTATCTAGCCTATACTACATAAACTCTTCATATTATAAATACCCAATGCCCAGTACGTTTTTTGTGATGGTTGATCATTATTTTACATCTTCATAGCATCATTTCAAAATCTAAAAAAAGTCCAACAATCTAGATTAACCTTTTGATTCTTGAGATCAATCAACCACAACTTTGAGAAAAACATCGAATTTCATATAATCCAAAATACACATTCATACATATTATCAGGAAGATACTTTCTCAATAACTTTTAGAGGTTACTGAAGATTGATGGACGTTGGACCAGAAGCATGTGAATAGAATGAGGCGTTCTTAGTGTTCCACACGAGATAAACAATTCTAGAATATCAGGAGCAGGTGTGAGTAAAGCACGTTTCAATGGGTCTTGGAGATTGCAGGAATTAGATCAACGAATTTAGTGAATTTTTTAGGCTGGATCATACTGTAAGTTCTTATTATCTATAGTGAAAACTACTAGCTTGATTTTGAAGTTTTTACTCAATTAAGATTTTTCTCTGTCATCAAATTTTGTATTATTTACTGCTTTAATTATTTATTGAGACAATTCAACATATGATAATTTGACTTGATTGACTAAACATCTAAAACAATTAAAAAGTGACTTTTTGTTTTTAATTGACAAATTTAATTCCATGTTATTCACCTATTAGATGATTTTAGGGTTAAACTAGTAACTTTCAAGTAGTATCAAAGTCCAAATTTGATTCATAATCCTAGTTTTCTTGATGAGTAGTTCATTGTTTGTCCCTCCATATGTTGACAGTAATAACTATGTCTATTGAAAAGTTAGAATGAGAGTCTTTTTGAGATCGATGGATGAACGTATTTGATTGAACGTAGTGAATGCTTGGACCGTAGTTGCAGGTCTAGTAACCCATACTAATAATTCAACTTGGTCTAAGAAAAATTTAGATGAATGTGATTGGAATAGTAAAGGGCTTCATGCTCTATTTATGGACGTGTCACGCGAAGAATTTAGGCGCTTGTCTATGTACGAGGTTACTAAAGAGGTTTTTGAGATATTTTACAGATCACACATGAGGAAATTCAGGCGGTTAAGAATTCTAATTTATAGATGTTGACTACTAGATTTGAAGAAATTAGGATGAAGGATGAGGATATCTTCGATGACTTCTATGCGAGCTTGAATGACATAGTTAATTCTAGTTTTAACCTAAGTGAGAGAATTTTTAAGTCTAAGATTATCAGAAAAATCCTAAAATCATTGCTTGGAAGGTTTATGCCTAAAATTACGACTATGAAAGAGAGTAAGGATCTAGATGCTGTTAAAATTGAAGAATTGGTTGAATCTCTCCAAACTTATAAACTCAACATATGTTAAACTAAGAAGAACAAATTTAAGCTTTGAACATTATTAGGGAAGAATAATATGATTCTTCTGATTCGAAATCACTTAATGATGAGGAAATAAAGTACTTTGTTAAGAATTTTCAAAAAATATTTATAAATAAAAAGACTAAAGATAAACATAGAGGTGATTCCAATGAGTCTAGAAAGAGATCTAAATCTATGAGATGTCATAAGTATCAAGATTTTGGCCACTATAGAAGTGAGTGCCCTAATGGTAAGAGAAATCAAGGTAAAGCTATGAATTCAACTCTCACTGATGACGAGTCTAACTCGGATAATCAAAGTGATCTGTCTACACATGAGGGGAATGGAAAATTTATGGCTTTCACTGTTAGGATTAAAAGTGAATTTGATAAGGACGGTAAGAAGGTTGATGAATTAGATAGCGGTGAGCAATATGAGGAAGATTCTGAAGATGGGGATGAGATTTGTGAGGCTTATCAAAAATTATTTGAAGAGAGTCTTAAGAAGGTCAATGAACTTGAGTTAATTAGAAAAAAACATGTAGCTGACTTTTAGGAGTTTACCTTATGTCTCAACAAATTAGAAACTGTAAAACGATCCATAAATTCTAAGATTAAAGATCTTACAAATGAACTTGAGAAATCCTCTAGGAGAACTAGTGAGCTGACAGTTGAGAATGAGAAATTAGAAATCCAGGTTAAGAACCTTCTAAGCGAACTTGAAGATTCCAAGTTTCAATTTCTTGCTTTCTCTTGTGGATCTAAAAAACTGGATAGTCTTTTGGGGTTAACAAGCCCGTTAGGAATAAGGGAGCCCTAGGATATAATCAGATCGGTCATAATAGGGCTAGTACTTCCAAAATCATTTTTAAGCCTACCACCAACCAGACTACATATGATCCTATCCTGAACTCAATAATAAGGGTATCATAGTACAGAAGCCTACTAAATAATTAGGACGTACCAACCTAGGAATAGATATTAGCGACCATATAACTTTGGACCTATGTTTATCCCTACCTTTTTCAATTAGGGTGAATTAGGACATATAAGACATTGGTGTCACAAATTTCTGAATAGAAATAGAAATCGAAATTTCAATATAGTTAGAAATCAGAATTTTGATAGCCCAATTGACATCTTACTAATCAAGTGAGTCATTTAACCAAATTTATGACATTGTTGACTCGGGATAAGTCTTTCATTAGTCAAGTTTGGGTGAAAAAGAGTGTTCTGAAATAATTAGAAATTGATCACAGTGCTCTTAAAGGTAAGAGTGTTCGTATACCTAATTGATTATGTACTTTTGATGCATGCTTCTGCTTATTAATTGTGATTCATTCATTATTGTATGCCTCTTTCTTTTTTTTTTTTTAGGTAGTTTGATTTTAAAAAATTAAAATTAAAAAATTGAAAAGTTGAAAAAAAAAAATA
>CAIGRB010114497.1:124385-140802 GCA_903798255.1 Fraxinus quadrangulata
ATATGTTTAATTTCAAGATTTTCATGTCATTTTGATATTTTTTAATTAATTATTGTGTGTTTAATGCTTTAATTGTCTGCGCAACAATTGATAGATTTAGGAATAATACTGAGATCGAGAGGTGATGTATAATTCTAGCTCGTGCAATAATTAACATAGACATTATAAGAGATCGAGAGATAATTATATGATATGTGATCTTTGTTGAATTTTTATAGATAAATGCGTTCATATGTGTATGAATTTACATAAAAATATAGTAAATTCGAACGCATGAATATGATTAGTGTTGCTCGAGAGATATCACTAATTATATCAGGTTAATTCGATCGTTGACATGTATGAAAAATGAGTGAATAAATTGGAATTAAATATATGATAAATAACCTAAGTGAAATCGAAAATCCTAACTATCTCATCACATAATCTTATCTCCAGTTTTTAATTTGGGTTTGTTAATTTAATTAATAGATTATTATTTTATTTTTTAGAATTTCGCTTAGAAAATAAAATTTGATTTGATTATTAGTTACCATTTTAATTTTAATTTAAGTTAGATTAGTTTAAAAATTTATAGTAGATAGTAGTCTCTGTGAGACGATATTCGGACTTAATAAATTCACTTTATTTCTTGTCACGATTCGTACACTTGCGAAATTTTACGAACACCCACACCAGAGTCCAAATCGTAATGACATGATTAATTTAAGCTCCACCAATGTGCACTTTATTCTTTAATTAGTATGGTTTCTTTTTTTAATTTTCTCCAGTTTATCTCTACGCATAAGGATGGCATATAGTGTGGGAACTTTGAATTCCATCCCAAGAGATTAACTTATTAACAGTAACTCATTTCCCTTATTAATTCAAGATCAGTGGCTTGAGTAGCTGATGTGAGACTTTTGTTCCTACTTTTTCTACAATCTTTTTCTCGAATGAAGTGTTACATGATATTTGTACCCTTAATATGTCAACCTTTATGGCACCCCCTATATACCCATAGTAAAACCCTAATATATATGTCTATCTTTTTCAGACTAGAAAGATCAGACGCCCCTTCAAAGTTCAACTCTTCCAGAAAAAACATAAGAAAATACTCTAACTTGGATCTTTTGAAATTTTTTCAATCAGAAACTGAGAATTATCTGAACAATGCATATGCTTGCAAAGAAGTTGGAGCAAAATTATAATGAAACAGCTAAACATTTTTTAAAAAGAACTAAACATTTTCGTGCCTATCCAAAATTTTTCAGTTCCCGAAAGAAATAAAAAATAAAACTGATTTCCAGGATTATGGCTGATTATTGATGTGCAATTGTTTTCCCTGAAAACCCAGTATCGTTTGACAGCAAGAAAATTTTCTCCGGGAACCAAAAGACCATCCTCATACTGAATCATTTTAGTCTTCCACCTCATACCGATCACAATTCTATTAACTTTGTTAAGGATATCAGCATGGTCTTGCAGTATAACTGCACCTTACAGTGTTAAATTTCGATCCATTTCTAGAAGGATGTTTTTGTTGGAGGAAAGAAATGTTTAGACTTTGTTGGGCTTTTTAATTGAATTGGGCATATGAGCAAAATACTTAAGCCCATCTAACTTGCTCCAAAATCAAGTTTACTTCCCGACATCCCCACCTTAAACTTGATTTTGCTTTCTTAACTTGCGGAACACTTCATGCTTAAGTGGCTTAGTGAGAATGTCGGCGATCTGCTCTTGAGAGGTTACATACTTCAAGTGCACCACATTCTTTGCAATGCTCTCTCTTACGAAGTGATACCTTGTATCGATTTGCTTGCTTCTATCATGAACTACTGGATTCTTTGCCAATGCCAGTACTGATTTGTTGTCAACATGGATCTCCATCAATTCATCTTGTGAGATTCCAAGCGTCTTCAACAAGTTTCTAAGCCAAATCGCATGGCAAACACTTGATGTAGCTGCAACATATTTAGCTTCACAAGTAGATAGTACCACAATCAATTGCTTCTTCGAGCTCCAAGTGAATGCAGTGTCGCCCAAGCAGAACACATATCCAGTAGTGCTCTTTCTATCATCAATGTCTCCGCCCAATTACTATCACCTTGATGTAGCGAAGAATCCTCTTTGCAGCCTTCATATGGGTGTCTCCATACAACTGATGAGCCAACTCCAAAGAGGATATCAGGTCTTGTGCATGTCAAGTATCTTAGACTTCCGACAAGATTCTTAAAGAGTGTTGGATCTACTTTTTCACGTTCATCATACTTCGATAACTTAGTTCCACATTCGACGGTGGTTAATACAAGGTTGCAATCCACCAAGTTGAATTTGTTTAGAACTTCTTTAGTGACCTTTCTTGTGAGATAAAGATTCCATCCTCAATTTGCTTTATCTCAATTCCAAAATAGTAAGCCATAAGACCGATATCCATCATCTCGAATTCTTGAGCCATGGCCTTCTAAACTCAATGATCATACTTAGATTATTTCCTGTGAATATAAGATCATCCACATACAAATAAACAAGCAAGATATCTCATTTCTCATTTACCTTTGTTTAAAGGGCATACTCGTGATGGCATTTTGTGAAGTCATTTTCTAGAAAGTACTTGTCAATTCTACTATTCCATGCCCTTGGGGCTTGTTTCAACCCATATAAAGCCTTTTTGAGTTTTAATACTTTACCTTAATGCCCTTTTATTTTATATCTCATTGGTTGCTCCATATAAACTTTTTCTTTAAGATAACCATTTAGAAAAGCTGATTTCACATCCATTTGAAAAATCTTCCACTTATTTTACGCGGCAAGAGAGATAATTAATCTTATGGTTTCTAAGCGAATAATAGGGAAAAATACCTCTTCATAATCGATCCCCGACCGTTGGTTGTAGCATTTGGCAACCAATATTGCTTTGTATCTCTCCAATTCTCCTTTAGCATTCTTCTTTGACTTGTACACCCACTTGACTCTGATTGCTCTTTTTCCTTTGGGAAGAGTCGTCACCTTAATCTCTTCATCCATGGCATTTCTCCATCTTTTACTTTGCGCAGCTTCTTCATACCCTATTAACTCACAATCGGCAAAAAGACAAAAAGCATGAGATTATTTTGATTCTCTGTTACCTCATATAACTCTTGTAGGCTCCTTGTGAAGATGCTAGTGAAGCATCTACACAAGCAGGTGATGAAGGTGGACTTGTAGGCTCTTGCTGCTCTTCATTTTCTTGTTCTTCTTCCTTGAAGAATGGCAAGAAGTCATAGTCTTTTTCTTGGATATCCCAATCACAAGCTCCTCTTCATCGAACTTGACATCTCTACTTATGATAATATTCTCTTTGCTTGGATTATACAGCTTGTAGCCTTTGGAGCGAGAGTCATAGCCGATAAAGATATACCTTTCACTTTTGTCATCTAGCTTGGACCGTTTTTTATCTGGCACATGAGCATATGCAATGCTCCCAAATACTCGCAGGTGATATATACCGCCCTTTCTTCCACTCCATGCTTCTTGTGGTGTCTTATTAGAAGACGATCGATTAAACATGTATACAGTATAAATAGCTTCAGCCCAAAGTTCTTTGGGCAATCTTTTGCTTTTGAGCATGCAGCGGGCCATGTTAAGAATGAATCTCTTCTTTTTTTCGGCTACTCAATTTTGTTGTGGAGAGTACGGAACTGTCAATGGGCGACGAATTCCATTCTCCTCACAATATTTCTCAAACACTTTGGAGGTAAATTCTTCTCCTCTATCCGATTTCATGACTTTTATGCTATAGCCACTTTCATTTTCAACAAGAGTTTTAAACTTCTGGAAAGTTCTAAAAACTTTCGATTTTTGTTTGAGAAAATAGACCCAAGTTTTTCTACTAAAATCATCAATAAAAAGAACAAAATAATTGTTCTTACCGAGAGAGTTTGGATTGATTGGCCCATAAACATCAGTGTGTACAAGTTCTAGTGGATTCTTAGTTCTTGTAGATGCTTCTTTTGAAAACCTTTTCCTCGAATGCTTCCTAAGTAAGCATCCTTCACATAATTGATCTGCATGATTTATTGGAGGCAAACCTTTCACCATTTTCTTCTTACTTAACAACTTTAAGTCCCCAAAATTAAGATGCCCAAATCTCAAGTGCCAAAGTCAAGATGAATCTTTAAAACAAGCTTTTAAGCATTTAACAACATCATTTTGAATGCTTAATGCAAATATTCTATTTCTTGTCATAAGGATTTTAGCAATCAAATTTTCTTTTTGATCTCTTATTGGAAGATTATGATTTTTCAAATGAATATCATAGCCCTTCTCTAAGAGTTGTCACAAACTCAGAATGTTATTCTTCATATTAGGCACATAGTAGACATTTGAGATAAATTGATGCATACCATTCTTCAAGCCAATCAAAATTTTACCTTTGCCTTTCACGGGGATCTTAGATTCAGCTCCAAAAGTAATATTGTCGCTTACCGATTCATCGAGCTCCACAAACATGTTTCTTCTTCCACACATATGGTTGCTTGCTCACGTATCTAAGTACTAAGTGTTCTTTTCTGTGCTTTCTTCACCTTTATAAGCCCAATAGTATAGGATCCACTTCATTTTCCCAACTAGCATAGTTGGCCATGTCCTCAACTTGGTTAGTACCATTTCTACATTCTAAAGTATAATGGCCAAGTTTTTGACAATTGTAACATTTAACTTGAGATTTGTCATACCTTGGCCTTTCATTTTGCCTCGTACTTCCTCTTCCATGACCTCTAGTGGAAAACGAGCTTTGGCTTCTTTCCTCCTTGTAGAATGCACTTCTTCCTCGATTTTGGCCACGTCCTCTTGCTCTTTGGCTTCTCATATTGCTGAACCTTCCTTCACCCTTGTTCAAGGTAAGATTTGTTTGAAGAGCTTGCTCTAATGGCTCTTCTATCACCTTCTTTTTTAGTCTTTCCTCATAGGCTTGTAAAGATCTCATGAGTTGATCGACACTCATACTATCTAGATCTTTAGATTCCTCTATGGCGACAATTATATAGTCAAATTTAGAATCTAAAGACCTAAGTTTCTTCTCAATTACTCGGGTGTCACTCAACTTTTCTCCATTCTTCTTTAATTGGTTCACAATGGCCAATACTCTTGAAAAGTAATCAGAGATTAATTTTGATTCTTTCATATGTAAAGCTTCAAACTCACCTCGAAGTGTTTGGAGTCGAACCTTTTTCACCTTCTCAACTCCTTTGTGGGAGTTTTGCAAGATCTCTCATGGTTCCCTACTCATAGTAGTACAAGCTATTTTCTCAAACATGCCTTCATCTAAGGCTTGATAGATGAGGGTGAGCTCCTTGTTGTCCTTCTTCCTTGCATCCTTCAAATTATCTCTTTGTCCTTGGGATAGAGTGACCTCATCATGCGGCTCCGTGTAGCCTTTCTCTACGATTTTCCATGCATCTTGTGACTCGAGCAAAGCCTTCATCCTTATGCTCCAATTGTCGTAGTTATCTTTGTTGAGTTGAGGAACTTGAAAATGAATCATCCCATTTGCCATTCTTCACAAGGACCTTAAGGCTCTGATACCAGTTTGTTGGAGGAAAGAAATGTTTAGATGTTGTTGGGATTTTTAATTGAATTGGGCTTATGAGCAAAATTCTTAAGCCCATATTACTTGCTCCAAAATCAAGTTCACTTTCCAACAGTTTTTCGCGCTGCATTTGCACGAAATGCATTGTACATGTAAAAATACTGAGATTGTAATGTTCACTCCAAGGTAGTGTTGTAGTGTGGGGAGAAATAGGTCCCAAATCCTCATTATTGATTGGATTGCATGATTATGCTTTAATCGTCACATGATTTAGTGAGGATTTGAGACTGGTTTTTAATATATCTAGATAATAAAATCCATTAATTTTTAAATGCAGAATGGAGACCATTAATTCAAATATCTTTACAATTAAGATCAGTTGACTTCAAATCTAACTTCTTGAGGATTTTCATAAGTGGTGATGTTCAAAGGCACAGAAGGTTCTACTTGTTTCGACTTTTTTCTCCAATGTAACAACATAGATGATATTTAAAATACAGAGGCAGATCTGTATACATGTATAATCCTACAACTCTATTTAAAGCCTAGATCATATTTGAAGCAATGAATTCTTGATTTCTTTCCTATGTAAGAAGATAGTTGATATGTGAAAATCGGGAGGAGAATTATTTACATATAGATATTCGAATCAATACATAAAATTTTTCCTGGGTTCCAAATTTAAGTTGCTAGATGCAAGTATGCAACCACAATCGACAACCCTCAACTTCAAAAAATTGGTAACAGCTAGGGAAACAAACTTGTTTGTACAAGGAAAAAATTGTTGGCATGAATAAGGTCTTACGCTCTAGTGTATGTGGAGAAAGCTTCACACCTGCTCAAAGAGGAAAAGACAAATAAAGTGGTATAGAATAGCTAGCCGAGTGGATTGAGGAACAGTTAGATCGAAGAGAGAAAAATGATAAATTGTAGATTTGGTATTTGAGCTCAAATTCAGGCACATAATACGTTTTCGGAAAGGGATTGATGAGACGGACTAAACACACAGCTTTGCTGTGATGTATGTTGGATTTTAGCCATTCGAATTTGTTTAGAACTCGAAAATTGTTTTTAAAATTTTTAGTGCTATTTTTTTCATTTAGCTTATTTCGAATTAATAAAACTTCTTGATTTTATCTTTCATTCTCTGATGAATTTCAGATTTGTGTTATTAATGTTTTCGATTGAATTCATTGTTTCTTGTTGCGTCATTAAAAAAAAAAAAGATTGAAGGGAAAAATAAAGCATTCCTTCCAAAAGCAATCGCAATGCTAAGAGCGTGTTTGAACCCCATTTTATTGTAAAAATGCATTTTGGAATAGTGGGTTGATGTAGAATGTGTAGTTAAAAAAAATAAGGAAAGATTTGAATTTGAGCATAGTATTATTTTACTGAAAAATGTGTGGTTAAAAAGAAGATAGAAAAAAATATATTTTAAAAATAACAGTGATCAAACAAGGGCTAAACATGGTATTGGCTACATGAATCTTTTTTTCATTTGCTCCATTAAATTCATCGCTCTAAGAACTAATGGGAGATTTATTTTTTCTTAAACATAAGTCAGAAACTTTGCTGACAGATGCAAGATTTTCCACTGGGAATTAGAGAAATTTTTAAGTAGCATCTTATGGCAGACAAATATTGATTAACTACTGTTATGAAATGTAGGGATGATATCGGATTAATCCAATACTAATTTGTTGGAGAAAATAAGAGATTATGACCATCATATGAATAATTGATCATAAGAATAAAATAATTTCTAGAAAATTGAGATTTTGTTATAATATAGAGAAAGAATACAAAGATTTATATTTATAACTTTATTTAATTACTTACTAAATCATAATAAAGAGTCAATTATATATATGGAACAAATAAGGGATGTCTAAGCCCTAATAGTAGAGTTGTAATTGAAGTAAAGTGCAAGAAACAAAATCTAAAAAAAAAAGTAGAGAACAAAAAGTCGTGCAGGGCAAAACAGTCTCGTCGTAGCGCCGTCCATAGCGCTGCGATGCCCCGGGCGACGTCGGGCAACAATCTTCTCAGTGACAATGGCGCCCGACACTTACTCTCGGGTCCTTCACTTTAAAAACTTTATTTTATTTATCCCAATATTATTTTCAAGTCCAACACAAATTACAATTTCCAATTGGACTTCCAAGTAGAATTTCAACTAGATTTCGTCAAGTAAACTTGAATAAAATTCCACAATAGTATTTTAAATGAATTTTTTCTTAATGTGCAATTTAATTAGAACTCTTAGTTATCTTTAACAAAGAATTCGGGTCAACCCAAATTTTAACAATCTCTATCTTAACATCAATTCCAATGTAGTGAACAAAATTTAAAACAAAAATTCTCCATCTTAAGACAAATTCCACTGTAAGGAATAAGTTTGAACTCTTCAATGAAAAACAAAAATAAGCTTCTTCAAAAAAAAAAAAAATTCAATTGAAAATATTCTCTACCTCTACTACTTCAACTAGGGGTCAAAAGTGATCTAATAACCACCAAACAAGGCTGAAACAAGTCCTGCAACAGAATTACAACCGAATGCATCAAAATAAGGATCTTGGTTAGAATCAATACCTTTAACCGCATTCAAACTATCAACTAAATCAGTAGAATTCTACCTATATGGAATCTCATAGCCAATAATGGATATGTTACCAGTAATTGAATACAATGATATCGTCAATGATGGTGTCAAGGCGGATTTACCCATAGCTTCTAAACTCAACTGGGATGTATTTTTAAAAAAAGACCCAAAATTAGACTCTAATGGTGCAGAATCCAACTCCAATTCTACCGGAATTCTTAAAATATGCTAATTGCTCAAAAGGTTGAATAACGCTGCAAAATATATAAATGGAAATTTCTGTCTCTTTTCCAAAACACGGGCTCATTTACTAATCTTCATGATTCTACCTTCAATAGTATACATGTACCATTTTAAATCAAGAGTATTTAAAAATAAAAGACTTCCCTTCAAATCTGGAACGTACTACATCAAGTGTTTTAAATGTTCCATCAAGCATTTTTATTCTGACCCAACCAATATTAGCTATTCGACGAGATGTATTATTACCGGTCATCACTACACCTTTTGTAATTTCTTCATATATTGGAAAAAAATCCCGATTAGCAGTCATATGAAAAGTGCAAGATATATAAAAAATTCAAGCATTGTCAGGTTTGGAGTTGTAGTCAGACGTAAGTTAAAGCCCTCTATCATTGCTAGAATATTTTGCAATACTTGTGTTCCCTGAAGTTTTTGAATATTGATTTACAGTTAATTTTGATTTATTCTACAACTTATAACAAAATTTTATCAAGTGCCTCCCTTTTATTTTTATTTTTTTTTGCAATAATTACAAAATTCGAAGTTTCATTTAGACTTGCCTCTTGAAGACCATCATCAACAATGAGGACATATTCATGACCTTCAGATGCTATAAGATGCTTCATCTTCTTTAAATATAAAGTATCATAGATTTCTTTGATTGTAAAAGTATCACAACTATATAAAATCGTATCTCCAAAAGATATGTATGAAGCGAGTAATGAACACGATAAAATCAATCATAAATCTTTTTTATCATATTTGACCTCCAAAGTTTTTAAATCAGCGAAAATTTCCTTACAAGAAACTAGTTAATATTCAAGAGATGTACTTTATGTCATATGCTGAGAATTTAGATGTTGATTCAGATGCAATTTGTTAATAAGACTCTTCGTGATGCATAATTGTTCTAATTTTAACCATAATGTAGCGGCTAACTTCTCCTTCAAACGTCCTAAAAATATTATTTGAAATATGAAGATATATTTGAGATATGGCCTTTCGATCCCTTGATATTTTCTCTTCCAGGTCCAAGTTGTGGACATTTTGTCAAATTCCAACAACGTATCATCCAAATCCATCCGGGTGAGTACTGCTCGCATCTTTACCTACCATAAAGAGAATAACATATTGTGATAGATCTTTCCAAGAATTTCAAAATCAAAAGGCTGTGATACCAGTTTGTTGTGAAAAATGGAGACGATATCGGATTAATCCGATACTAAATTGTTGAGAAAATAAGAGATTATGACTACAATATGAAGTAATTGATCACGACAACAAAATAATTTGTGGAGAATAGAGATTTTTATTATAATATGAAGAAAAAATACAAAAAATTGTGTTTTCAAATTTGTTTAACTCCTTACTAAATCATATTGAAGAGCAAACTATATGTAGAGAACAAATAGGAGATGTTCAAATTCTAATAGTAAAATTGTAGTTGAAGTAAAATGCAAGAAATAGAGTCCAAAACGAAGTGGAGAATAAAAAATCGAGCATGGCAAAATAGCCCCAGTCGCGCCGCACCATGGCACCGCAACGCTCACTATCGAATCCTTTACTTCAAAAACTTGATTTTCTTTATCCCAATATTCTCTTTATGTCCAACACAATTTCCAATTTTCAATTGGACTTTCAAATAGAATTTCAACTAGAATTCGCCAAATAAACTTAAGTTGGATTCCACGATAGCACTCCAAATAGAATTATTTTTAATCTGCACTTTAATTAGAACTATCAATTATTTTCAACAAAGAATCTGGGTCACATCCAAATTCTAACAACTACAAAATCAAACAAGAAAGGCTCCTGATAAGAAGATACAAACAAGCTCATTATGTAGTAATTGCTGAGTATATCAGATACTTGTGAGCCATGGTTAGCAGAATAAGAAATAAATCCACAAAGTTGTGAACATAAGAACTTTGGGATGGACATCTACAGTTTCAATCTATACTTGAAAGGGTCTATAAGGGTTTCCGACATTTTTGAAGCATTCAAGTCCCCATCGATGGAGTCCGTCCAAGAAATGCACGAATTGGTCTCAGTTTTGGTCTAATTATAAAATATAAACTAGAAAATCATACTTAGAACGAAAAGTTATTAGTGTCGTGTTGTGCTAAGAAAAAGAAACTAAAGGCATGTAGTAAATCAGTAAGAGCTAGTGACTTCTCCAAGAAAAAATGCTACTAATAGATAACTGTAGATGAGTCAAATATTTTAGAAACTAACTAATCATTGATGTATGCTGATCAAGCCTCGTTCATATATAACACCGAGAGTATCTCTTGAATCTGATGTGGTACTTATACAAAACTCAGATTCGTACATTTCATTCCTTTCAATTGTGTGATTTTCATTTGAATTCGACTAACCAACAAGGACCAAATCTGCTTATCAAACTTATATTCATCATCAGAAATTGATTTTGAATGGTAAAGTGGACGGAATTCATCCATTTGAGAAACGAAATATGGTGTTGTAACCATAAATTAGGGACTAGGGGTGCAGCTCTCCCAATTTGTTAATGTTACCTTGACAATGATTTACCATTTGTTCTGTTGTCATTATAAAAATTATGTGAGTTGATTTTTTCTCCAATCTATATAAATATCTGTAAATTAAGATAACATGCGGGGTTTTAAAACTTGGTTAATCCATCTTTTTGTCATAGATTAGAGCATATTTGGCTAGGTTTAAATGGCTAAATTTCCTTTTTTTTCGAATACACAGTTTTCTTGAAAAACTAAAATGTTCACAGATTCTCGTTACCTCCCAATACACTTTTCTCTAAACTTGCATAAAAATTATGTAGCTTGCAAAGAAAACTGTTCAAAAGGGTGCTTCAGCCTCTATTTTCACTCCAACAAGTCAAGTTGAAAAATATAATAAAAGTGCAAGAGAAACAAAATAGACGAAGATTTGACTAGGAGCTTGATTTCATAAATCGTACTTCATGTTGCATGGGGTATTTATAGGAAAGATTGCATCAATGGTACTTTGGACATTTTGTATTTCTTGGACACACATCAAGCACATATTAGTAAGGTCATTTTTTGATGAGTAATGTCATATTGCATCATTAGTGCAAAAACACGACCCAATACGGGAAAACACGGTACGTCCATTTAAATGAGTTTATAATATCACGTTTAATTAGATTTATCAATAATGTCACGTACATGCCACATAAAGTGATTTTAGTAATAGTGTTGTTAGATAAATATTATTCTTTTCTAATTGATGATGATGTTATCATTCACTAATAACGTTGCCGGACAAAGGCTCCGGTCGAAGCATTTATAAAATTCTCAAAACCCTAAAGGCCTTTTTGTCATTTTTCTTTTTCACTAATTTTGAATTTTTTTTTTTTTTATCTTACATATCAGGAAAATAAGAAGTATTTAGCATTCGTTTGGTCTACATTAATATTTTTATTCTTTTACTTATTTTCAACCACACATTTTTCAATAAAATAATATTTTCTATCACATCAATAATTTTTCTTTCATTTTCAACTACACATTCTCCACCAATCTACTATTCTAAAATACATTCTTTTAAAATAATGTGACTCAAATACACCATAAATTGTTACGAGTGACTGTATTATTTATACATACATACTTATATATATATGTAATTTATTTTTTTAAAACTTTAAAATGCGTTGAATAATAAACTTTTAATCAAGAATTTGACTATTTTACTAACTACTATAATTCATTCAAAATCGATCATTTCATAAACTCCCGAATACTCTAAAAGACCCATAACTTGTAGACACAACCTTCTAAGTTGGCCCCTAACCCTAAGGGCCAAGTCTATCCAGCTTTACCCTTTATTTTTATAATAATGTTATTTAATATTAATGACATTAAAATATTAATCTAAGTAGCTACATTTTATAGATTCAATCAAACGAGTAATGTGGCTTTACATTTAAATAATTTTTTCGTATAATATTATATAATTATCAACTGGTGTGTATTATTACCAATACCAGTGCAAAATAGCATTACTCATTTTTCTGTACTCCTCACTCACCCTGTCACATTGAGGTGCTTTCTGTTGCTATAAAGATGCTATACATATAAACAAAAAAAATGGGTTTATCTAGGGTTTAAGCAAAGCTCTCAAAACAGCAGCAGGAACAGTTTTTCCTCCCTGTAAAATTCTGAAGTTTGAAGAAAAATGGGAGTTGACAAAGGGAAAAAGCAGAAAATTGAAGAAAACAACGCGACAGAGCACATTGATAGAGACCTACTCCTTTCCATTGAGAAGCTCCAGGAAGCCCAAAGCGAACTTGAAAAGGTAAAAGTAATTTGTTCTCAATTTTGAAATTCATTTTCCGTATAATGTTCTTCTTGTTAAGGAATAAAATTCGACTCGAATAAAGATGAAAATATATATCAATTTATAAGGTTTTAGGCCATTACTCTTGACAAGTTTGACCTTTTAAAATGGAATTGTTTATCAGAGTTTTTTAAGAGAAGTAGAGATTTTTAAGAAAATTTTTTTGCTTATTTTAAAATTTTCGAGTTATTTGGATTTTGTAATGAGGACCCAAAAAAAGTAAATTAGTTTTATTATAAATTTTAATAGAATTAATCAAACGCGTTCTACATCATGAACTTTTTACTGCGTTTCCTATTTCTAGTTCAATTTCCTTTAATTTTTCCGAGTTTTTTGAGTTTTAAAAAAAAGTAAATTAATTTTTTATGAATTTTGATTTCATATTTCTACTTCAATTTCCTTCTCTCTAGAGAGAAGAGTAAAGATTTTTAAGAAAAAAAATTGCTACTTTTAATTTTTTCGAGTTATTTGGGTTCTGTAAGGAGGACCCAGAAAAAGTAATTAAATCGTGTTATGAATTTTGATTACTATTTCAAATTCAGTTCCTTTTATATTAGAAATGATGGATTTTTTTTCGCATTATTTGGGTTCTGCAAGGTGGAACCAGAAAAACGTAAATTAATCTTGTTATGAATTTTATTTCAAATGCAGTCTCTTCTATAATAGAAATGAGAGATTTTAAAGAAAAGATTGCTACTTTTTTCGCATTATTTGGGTCCTGTAAGGAGGACCCATAAGTTATTGGGACCTAGAATTTGAAGAAATTCAGTGGAGCCTAGTTGTTAATATTCTTTTTCGCAAGATAGATATTGAAAGTTGCTCAATTCTAATATGTTATTAAATTTAGAACTAATCAATTGAATTTTAGAAATTTGATTTTCAATTTATTTCTTGCCCATTTTTTCCTTCACTCTTGCAAAAAGATAATGGCATGATTGGCATTGTACATTTCCCTAGTAGTTTTAATAAGCATGAATTTGAAACTAGTGCTTGAGAATCACATCCAAGTTGTTTTGTGGTTGTGGTTTATTATCTACAACAAAAGTGATCTTGATGAGGCTGAAATTCATGAAAACAATACTTAAGGAATTGCATGTATTTTATTTATTTTGAGACGTTGATATGATTTTTAGCTACTGCTATAGTTCATTAGTTATACTAGGAATGCCTTTGAACTTTAAAATGCAAGAGATTAAAATGTCAATTACTATTTTCACTGCTTGCAGATCAATGAAGAAGCTAGTGAAGCAGTCTTGGAAATAGAACAGAAGTACAGTGAGAAAAGGAAGCCTGTCTATGATAAGAGAAATGACGTCATAAAGTCAATACCGGACTTCTGGATGACTGCAGTAAGTGATCCCATACTTGCTATTTACAAGTCTTTGTCAATTCTTAAAGTGTTTTTTCCCTCCTCAATGAAACATGTTCTTTCCCTTGCAGTTTCTGAGTCATCCTGCCCTTAGCGAACTTTTAACTGAAGAAGACCAAAAGGTTCATCTTTTGCCAGTCTGCTTTCTCTAAATTAAGAAAACATAATAATGGTTTATTATGGAATTAACTGTTGTGCTTGGTCTTGAATCTGACACAAGTTGGATAATCTCTTTCATTTGATGCCAGATTTTCAAGTATTTAAGTTCCCTTGAAGTAGAAGAATCTAAAGACTTGAAATCGGGTTGTTCAATTACATTTGTGAGTCTTTTTTGTTTCATTTTATTTTTTATTTATTGGTATTGTAGAATTTTACTTGTGGGAATATGCTGTTTTTATCTCTTATGGCTCGTTTGATTGTGAATGTGGAAAATAGGTGTAAATAAAATGAATTCTAGGGGATTGAATTGCCTAGAAATTGTTTTACTGAGAATTGTAATTAATTGTGTTTGATTGGTATAATTTTCCACCTGGAGAATGTTGAAAGTTTGGTGTCCATTTGGCTTTGCTTTTCATGAAAATTGTCCATTAAAGTGATAATTTCTTTTACTATTGGGTCTAGAATTTGTTTCACTTGCCAAAAAAAATTTTTAAAAAAAAAATTTACCATACCGAATACCATTCGTTTGGCTTTGTTTTGCATGAAAATTGTCAATAAAAGTAATAATTTTTTTTACAATTGGGTCTAGAAAAAAAAAAAAAAAAAAAAAAAAAAAAAAAAAAAAACTGAAAAGTGAAAACCCCCACCTAAAAGGTGGGAAAACAAGTTCAACAAAATGGTGAAAAATGTGCATGTGTGAATTTTTCCTACCAAACACTACAGAAGTTGGAAAAGGAAATTTTTTTTCTAATTCTAGGGAAAATTAAGGGTATCAAACAGGCCCCTATAGTATATGAAGTCTGTATAAAATATACTAATTTTCTATATTGCTTTCCTCTCAGAACTTCAAACCCAATCCGTATTTTGAAGATTTGAAACTCACCAAGACTTTTACCTTCCTCGAGGATGGAACAACAAAAATAAGCTCTACATCCATTAAATGGAAAGAAGGCATGGTAAGCTTTGATATCGTCATACCTTGACTCTTGCAACTTCTCTAAGTTCCATGTTTTAAGCTTCTTGGCATGTTTCTTGTGAAGGCCATTCCAAATGGTGGTGATGAGACTAAAGGAAACAAGCGGTCTCATTCTGAGGAAAGGTTGTTACATTGTACTTTTGAACATTTGTTTGTTTTATATTGGGCAATGGAACTGAGTTCAATAAATTGCAACACTAGGTACTTTTTGCAATATGCAAGTTTATACTCTATACTGGCAATTTTTTTTAGCAACTCGGAGACTAGTGGATTTTCTCTAGGAATGGTAATGATGCTGACATGTGAAGTGGTAAACTTAGGCTGCTGAGTGGGTTGCAACTTCATCCTAACGCATAGGTCACTATGGTCATTTGGGGTCATTAACAAGATTGATACTTAACTCTTACAATTTCTTCATTATAGTTGCCTTCAAGTATACCAGTGTTTATTTCAAAGAATATGATATCGGTAATGTCACAATCATCTTTGATGATCTTTATAGCGGAAATTTTCTTTTCATTCAAATAAGATGTGGACTTGTTTCTGCTGTATCTGTATTCCAGAATAGGTACTTGAACAGTATCATCTGCAAAATTCTTTGCTGGAAATCGTCAGGTGTACTTGCCAAATTTGCTGCAAACAGCTTGAATGTTTTCATTAAGATTCTGTGCTCATGATTTTTACCATTTTCATTTTGGATTTTGTAATCCTCTTGAATGCACTCTTACAATATGCCTTCTTTGTTTTCCTTAGGATGCATCCTTGTGCTTTGATGTACATAGTTCTGTGTTGTCTGCTTTAATTCACGGACATGGGACAGTCGTATCTTTATATGTACTTTTCCTTGTACTCTTTTCTTGGCAGCAATAAATTGTTGCTGCTTTATAGAGGACAAGGGATATAGTGTAGGAACCACTAGCACTCTATCGTGTTTTGGATTGTGCATGTGCACAAAATATATCACATTGGCACGGTTTTGACTTGCTTTATCTTATAGCATCTGTGATGATGATCCTAATGTGCAATTTCTCTAGGTCTTATCTTATTCTACGTGGGCTCGTGATCGTAATATGTAAAAATTGGATATTCTTTCTACTTGCTTTAGTCTTTGCATTTGATTATCTGGAACTAGATTGCATTGCCATTTGGCAAGTATTTGTA
>CAIGRB010114508.1:0-36511 GCA_903798255.1 Fraxinus quadrangulata
ACATCAGCTGAAAATAGGACATGCTAGCACATCAGCTGAAGGCGCCAAACATCAGTTAGAAATTAGCTGTCAATTAGTTGGCAAATTAAGCGGCAAAATCAGTTAGAGATATTTTTCTATTCTTCTATTTAAACTTCTTCATGTACTCGATTACTCTCTGATTCAATATTGAATGAAAACTTCATTTCCTTTCCTTCATCTCCTTTTCTCCAATACGAAGAACAAGGGTTGAGCTAACCAATCCACAAGGTGTGGCGGTTCCGATCATAATAGGAGAACATGTAAAAAACCAAAACCTTTGAGCTACTTGGGGAAGCGTAGACAGGGTTCTGAAAAATAGGTGTAGCAGATATTGTTGGTTTCATTTGAAAACATGAATGTTCTGATTGCATGTGCAATACTTCGCTACTAAATAATTTTTTAATAAATTTGTCTTTCCATCGACTAAGTTTGATGTTTTTCCATTTTTGTGTAATTTGCCCCGTGTGATTTTCTTTTTCTAGAGTATTATATCCAGGGTCCTAAGACATTTGATATTGTTCTTGCATTGTGGTAAAATTTTGATGTACCAGTAGCTCTTAGTTAACATTTGCAACATATTGCCTTCTGAACAAATATATCACTACATCCATCATTGTTTGGTTTGATATAATGAATTATGTTGAAACCTTTGATACTTCACACAGACATTTGTTACCTTTTATTTTTCTTTCATAGATTGTCTCTCTCTCAGACATTTTGCTCATTGATGTAAATTTTATTAGTGATGGTTAAAGAATAGTTTGAACACACAAAGAAGAGAGATTTATTAGTGATGCAACCAACTGGAGTTACATAAAAAACACAGTAATATTGATAGAAGATAACAGATGTTACAAGTATGTCATTTCCCCAACATATTATAGAAATATGAGAATAAAAACAATAAAATCAACCTCCTAAATAAGCCAAAACACAATCCTCCCACAATATGAAAATTCCACCGATATTACAATGCAAAGAATCTAAATTTGACAACCCAACATCAATGATTGCATTATCACACTTCAAATGCATTAGACGTTACAGATGTGTTCCCTGACGTGATTATTGAACAACAAAGAGGGAAATGTAAAATTGATTATAAAGATATCCATAATATTATAATTAATTGTAAAATGCATCAATGTACCGACACGATGTGACAAACTAACGTTCCAAAATAATTTCAAAAAATCCAAAATGAAACTACCCATCAACGATAATAGGTTTAAACCGGACATAAAATGCAACAACACATTGTTCCGGAAATTTATTCAAAAGTATAAAGATAGAAGTGAATTCATCTAGGCAATAATCACGCCCTTCAACTTCCTGTCCCACCTGACACTGCGTGGCACAATATCGAAGTCAGTTTTGTATTCTTCAATTAGATTCTCACACCCATGCTTGAATACTTGAGCTGCTATGTACAGTCTTGACCTTATAGCATCGAAATTGTCTACCATCCCATTGATCTTGTCGTGGATAATATATTCTAATAGACTGCAATTGTGGCTGCAAGAATAAGAATTTAAAATTAGTTAGGCGCCGACCTATAAATTGTCCCCATCACAGGAAGATTTGTGGAATATGACATAACGTGGTAATAATGCAAGAATACATTATGTACTTACACAAAATCGTCGCCGAATGTCGGTAACTAGCTTCACGGATAGAGGTTCGACCTTTTCAATTGAATTCACGACGGTAGGTTTCCAAGAATTGATCTTTACCATCAGACATGGAAGAACGTAAGCAAATGCTTCAACGTGTACGATTGAGGTGATGCATCACTTAGATTAAGGTATCATGTTGAGGTCGATCCTCCATGGTTGAGGCAAAGCGCCATACATGCTACAAGAAGAGATGCAATGCTCCTAGCCTCCACATTCACATAAGCATATTTAATTTCACGTCTTCCCAAAAGATCTTTCTACATATCAACCAACAGATCCTTGATGTGACAACTCAAAGCAACAAACATTTTAAGGTCAAATTGTCGGTCTATATACTAGAAGTTTGATTGAGCTTTACAGTGGCTTCATGTTAAAAGTATTAAATGCTCGTTAACCTATGATTGATGGAGTGATATTTAGGAAAAGACATCGGCTGTCAAGATGAGGTCACGTGTCACTTCATCTGACGGTTATCATTCTTTCTCTACTACTATAGAAGTTCACACATAGTGCCGAAGATAATGTGTGGGGAGTCGACTATTGTCAAGATTTCATCTGCTACAAAAAACTCACTCATCGATGTGTATAGGAAACTCAAAAGCAGGTATAGAATTCATAGCTTCACTACATCTTCGTTAGTTGTTGCAACAGTAAGGTTGTTGAAAGTATTTTCAATGTCTTTTCTATACACGCTCTTTTGATGTCTGAATAACATATGCTTGATTCGGCTATGACCGATATTGTACATGCTAGTGTTATTATCACCGTGACACCTTAACTTGGTAACAAGTGCGAAATTCTCTATCGAAACCTTGATATGTTTGCGGGCAATCTTGAACCACATTTCGTGTGTGCATTGTCGTACTTCCATTAATAGTAACTTGTGTATAAGCTGGTGTTGTAACTGCAACTCGTTCATCTGCAGGAAGTGTCCAAAACAAGTTATCCTTCTGCAGTCGTCTTGCTGTTCAATTTTGAGATAAATTTATTTCTGAAGAAAATATTCAGGCGTCCGCCAAATTTGTTCTCAGGAGGGATGTAGTATCCACTTTCCTGTTGCATGAAGTTGGATAAATTAAGAATGTATAAGTCAAATTATGGTTACAAATCTGCAAATTATGGTCTGTGCGTGAAGTGCATATATCGAATACAAAAATGAAATATGGATTATCAAGACAGTAATACATTGATTTTGTTTAGTCTACGTTTGAGAAAATTTCAAGCACTTGTGTATGTACATGTGTTATGTCTTATATCACTTATAGAGACATTGAAGCTGTTGCGTATGATAATTAAACCAGCAAAGTTGTGTGGATCATGTTAACAATCATGGCGTTGCATATTGGCTAAAAAGTGTGTTTCATTATTATTAGTAACGTAAACATTTCATAATTATTTAAAATCAAAATTCTTTACCTTAAAAATTGAGTAAGAAAGGATGTTTATTTATATAAAAATTCGTGGTCTCCTTTTATCAATTCTCGGTAATCCAACGAAATTCCTATAGAAGAAACGCTTAGTTATTTGATAGACACTGTGACATTTCTAATATATGGGCTTGTTTGACCACAATGATCGAGTAATCGTTAAATTATTGTTCAATGTTCAATTTTAATATAAGATGTATGGTTATATTTCAGCAAAATATCTCTCAAGCCATTTTTTATTATTCTAAACCAAAACCAACTAAATGGAAAAAAAATATGGATTAAAAACGTAATTTAATTTTTATACTGATTGCGCAAAAACTTGATTTTGTGTTTGAGAAGTAATGTAGTGAGGAACTACTTAGACAATGGGCAAGTCCAAGATGATTGCGTATTATAAGTCTGAACGTAGATAAGATGACTCGTTATTCCATTTACACTTCAATATCAAACATATTAAACAAAAAGCTTGAAAGTTATAATACCTTTTATGACAGACTGCAGAGCCTTCAGGACATGTTTGGTCATCAAAGTAAGAGGGTTCATTTTGAAGTCATTCGTACCTTATAGAACATTAGCATGAAACTCGAAACGTCTGGACCATATGTTGATTATGATTGCACAATTCAACCTGACGAAGAATCTATGTGCAACCATTGATTCAAAAACTCAAATTTGATATAATGCTAAACACTTTATCTGATATATCCTCACAATTTATTACGAACTATCATTTGCACAAATACTGCTTGAGCCATGCGAGCCTTTGTTTCTTTGAGTTACCTTGTTTCACTCTTGGTGCTTTGATGTATTCTTGGAGCCGAGCTTTGGTCATTCAAGCTCATTTATCTCATTGTATGAGTTTGTGACATATTTGCTCAGAATTTGTAGCTCCAAAGTTAATATGGGAATAGACTTGAATTAAAAGGTGTCACCTTAAATGGTTATATCATCAAAGTATAAAAAAAACCAATCCTAAATTATTCAAGTCAATTTTCTCCTATGAGCCTACACTCCACTGCACACTTTTATTCTTACATCTTTAATAAACGTTTTCATGTAACTACAAACTTTCCTCTCCCCCCTTCAACACTTTAATATTATTCTATAATTCACGTGACACAGATGCTTCAAAACCATTGGCGCACTTGTTTGTTAATGGTCAATTCCAACCGTCCAAAGCTTGTCCACTAACTTTTAAAGGGCCCATAGGATTGATACTAAAATAGCATGGACGGCTATTATGACGCCACGATGTTTACCAATTCACCTCCTTTCTTGCTTATTTATTCGACCTAATCTCTATAATTTGATATTTTATTAATTTAGAGAGTTTGTTTGGGATTTTCACCACGTCAAGTCACTTTCCATTCTTCTAGATTATTCTATTGGGAATTTGATTGTGTGAAACATGGATCTATTATGTACGAATATGGGTATCCAATGTGAATCCTTTAAATGATCTATAGATACCAAAATTGATTGTTTTATTTCAACCGTTTGAGTATCAATATTACGAGTTATACACATAATTATCGACTTGGGAATATATATAACGAAAAATATCAAATTTCACTAATCAGTATCATCAAGAATATTAGATGATACGAATTGTTTAATACAATCAACTTAAAGAGAACGTACTATGGTACAACCAATTTAAATAAAACGTACTATGATATAGGTGAGCCACTATATTTCTCGACCGAATAATATATATTTTTGTAAATTAATAATAGAAGATAGGTTGAGAATATACATCTTATAAACATTCATAATCAAACTAATATATTCAATATTAATCTCTTTTTAATTATAAATAGGGCAGGACAAAACTCTCAAATCAAACTGGACCGGACTCAAATCAAATTGAACTAAATCGAACGATTCTTCTTAAGTTAATGAAATACCCAAAACGGGTATCTGAATTGAGAATCGACGAGTTTAGCTCGATTCTAGACCAAAAATCGAAAAATCGAAGAAAAATCGAATCTTCCTAATTTTTTTTAATTATTTATCTTGAACAAGTCAAATTATTTTAGTTTTTTAAAATATTTTGCTAACTAATTAATTTAATCCAAACTCAAAATAAAATTTTACTATTTCTAATTTTCAGGCAAGTTTAACTTAATCAAATTGACATAAGTTTTACTCAAATATCTTATTCTACAGTAGTGTCGTTTCTAGAACTAATATTCTTTATCTTCCTATGATTTTAACAGTCAAATCTATGAAGAACTCAACAAAGAGGTGCAAAAGATATCACGAGATTGGACTACTTTATTTTGTAAGAGTTGAGATTGAATATGTCATAATCGAATTAATGTAGCGTTATTGTAATATAAAAAAAATTTAATTATTGTACGAAATCTCGAAACCGAATAGAACCGAATCCAAACGGTTTTATATTTAAATTTAGATCTGACGGTTTCATTTACTAAATATCCGAAAATTTTGAGTTTAATTTGGTTCTCTTTAGAATCGAATCGAACCGGACCATGCACATCTCTAATTATAAATTTGAAATATAATATTAAAGGGTAGCATTAAAAAAAGAAAAAAAAAACTTAAAATCATGTTTACTAAAAAGCAGTGATGCGAATATGCACTATTACAATATTAAATAATAAAAAAATTAAAATATTATCTATTATATCAACAGTTCATATTTAAATTCGAGGTTTATTGTTCCAAATTCCCTGTGCTTGAAGTGTTAAAAATGTATTAGAAAGAGCACCTATAAAAATGATATTTATAGGGTAATTTTAAATTGTTGTGGAATTAATAAAACCAATGGGAGAACAACACGTATGCAACAAAAAATTATGTATGATACAACATGTACATGTGCATGCGGATGCAACATGCATAATCATTGATTCAATAATTCAATCATATGATAAGCACTACCACCCAATTGATACATGGACCCCAAGTGGAAATTAAAGTATCTGAAAAGATTGGAATATAAATCTGGCACTTGATTAAGCCACGTATTGGATTTGGTCGGTCTCGATTTAAAGGTGGATTGTAATCAGATGCTACGTTACTATTGGATGCAATATCAAAAGAGAGAGAATCTGCTGAGTGGTGAGTGTTGCACCGATAGTTAAGTACCTGCCTATAAATCCTGCCCGTTAAATCTCAGCCACTTAAAGCATGAACATAAATCCTGCCCGTTAAATCTCAGCCACTTAAAGCATGAACCAATCGGGAGAATGATCCACGGGTAGCTTCCCCGTCTCCTTTTCCATAGGTCCATCTGGAAGAATGGACTGCTTATATAAAAAGCAAACGAGATGCTTGGCCAAGTTTAATTCTTAAAACATTTACCTGAAAAATTGTAGTGTTCATGATAGTACTCGACCTCTAAAGTTTTATTGCTAGTGTACAAATTGTGTTTTATATGCTTAAATACATGTTATGGAGAGGGTTCTGCAATGGCTGATTGGACATCGATGATGACAATTGAATTAAGTCGATCAAATCAAGCAACCTCTTTTTGGACTTGGACCCGATCCACTAGCCATTCTTTCCCTCCCTTTGTATATGGGTCACGATTTTACACTGAAGGAATATACACTTCCTGACCAATTTTCCTCTCATTATCTTTCTTGAACTCATTCTATCTCATTTCGGTAGTTAAATTAATTGTCAGAGTGCAAACAATGGTCGAACCTTTTTTTGGGATGATAACCTTTATATTCTAACGGTGTGTTCTAGTGTGCAAGTGATGCATATATGGTCAGAATTCTACTGATCACTCATTTTGGACAAATTTTGAGGTCAGCAAATTTGCATTGTCTATGGAGTATCATACAAGGGCTCAACAAAATGTCTAGCTGGGACTTCTCTTGTTCTAAAGCCCTATTGATCATCCTAATTGCTCAATATGAGCCTTAACTTATGGTTTTCTTATTAATGAAAACGAACTTATCAATCATTACACTGTAACTCGTGATTCTCTTATCATTGAACGCGAGTATGTCAGTCTTTGTACATCGAGGCTAGCTCATTATTTTTTATTTATTAAAATCGAGCTTATATATCCTTGCATTTTATCTCGTGCTTTTCTTATTACTGAAGACGACCCCATAAGTCCTCACATCTCGAGACTAGCTTATGATTTTCTTATTATTTCGAGGCCAACTTGGAGATTTCTTATTGCTTTTTCTCTACTTTGCGAGATGATTCCTTGATTTGCAAGATGACTATTCTTCACATTACAAGATTCCTAGCCACACGAGATTTATATTCCTTGGCATTGCAAGATGTTTATTCCCCGCTTAGGTAGATGTATATTCTTTGGCTTTGCACAATGCCTTGCCTCGTGGGATGTTTATTCCCCAACTCCTAATATGTATATTTCTTGGTTGTATGAGATGTTTATTCCTTACCTCGCGAGATGTTTATTTCTCACTTTGCGAGATGCATATTCTTTGGCTTGGTAGGATATTTGTTCCTCACTTCATGAGATGTTTATTTCCTGCCTAACAAGATGCTTATTTTTCGCCTCGCGGGATGCTCATTACTCGCTCTGTAATATGTCTCACATGTAATCTCACTATTGTTGAGTACAACTATAAGACATTGTCCTTCCAAGGTAAGCTTAGAAGCATTTGATAGTTTGAGACGAGCTCTCAGCTCACGGTCTCACTATTATTGAGCACAATTGTAAGACCTCGTCATTTCGAAACTAAATTATAAGTTTTCAATAGTTCAAGATGCGTCACCAACTTAATGTTGTTCGTCACTTTGCGGGATGTATCGCCATGTAAGATATTTGTTCCTCACATTGCGAAATACTTCATCATGTGAGACTTTTATTACTTCTTTACGAGATGCCTCGGTATGTGAGATTGTTATACTTATGTTTCCAACTCGTATTCACACTATTGTTGAGCACAGCTATAAGACCTCGTCCCTTCGAGGTCAACTTATAAGCCTCCGATAGTTCGAGATGAGCCACTTATTGTCGAGCACATCTATAAGACCTCTTTTTTTCGAAGATACCTTATAAGCCTCTAATAATCAGAGATGAGCTACAAGCTCAGTCTCACTAATTTATAAGTCTCTGATAGTTCGAGATGAGTCATCAACTTGATGTTGTTCCTCTCTGTTAGATAAGCCGCATCATGTAAGATGTTTATTCATTTCCATTTCAGATGTCTCGCTGTGTGAGATGCTTATTTCTCGCTCTGCTAGATGACTCGCCACGCGAAATGGTTATGTTTATTACTCGCTCTTCGAGATGCTTTGCCATACGAGATATTTATTCCTAACTTTGCGAGATGTCTCACTACACAAGATGGTTATAATAATTTCCGGCTCTAAGAGATGCCTTACCACACGATATGTTTATTCCTTGCTCTACAATGTGCTTTGCCATGCGAGATACTTATTTCTCGCTCTATGAGACAACTCACCATCTTTTATTGTGCCTTGACACAAGTGTCAAAACCAAAGCATATGAATTCCAGTTCTCATGAGTTGGGATACCAAACTTCTCCCAGACAAGCACGAGCTGAGTCAACAATGGAGAAAGACAAGGGAGAGCAGCTTTTCCTAATTTATCAATTGCATCAGCCTTGATGGTAGTATATCTACTTTACCGAAAGGAGATTTACGTCATTAACATGCACGGTCCACATCTTTCCCCATCTCGCCAAATACCTTGTCATGTGGTATGTTCGTTCCCCAATTCACGAAATGCCTCGTCCTTCGAGATGCTTCACTACGTGAGATGTTATTACGTCAACCTCAACAGGGAAGGTATAACTGTTTTTTCAAAGTGGACTAACCTCCCATAATTCTAAAATTGAGTATCACATTTACCTCTTGGCCACTTTTTGAGCAATATATCATCTAAAATGAAATTGATATACCTAAAAATGTCATTGCGGAGAAAATGATAATTTCTTTATGAATAGTTTCAATTTAATTCTTTCAAAGCAAACTACAAAAAAATAAATTGACATGTTATATATAGAGCACGTTTGACACATTTTAAATTTTAATAATATAAATTTACTTATTTTATTTTGAAATATTGCAATGACTAATATATCACGATAACATGACATTCTATTATACAACATCGTCATCGTTTATTATACATAAATTTTGAAGACGTGTAATATTTTAATGAACGTTTAACATATACGGTTGTTTGACTAAGTTATTTGAATTGATAAAATTACATGTTTTTAACATCTTGCTTTAGTTTATAATTTTTTAAATATTCGAACGTGTACATAACATATATAACTAATTTGAAACTTTAAATCATGTATACTAAATTCTTTAAAAAAAAAAAAAATGTAGCCTTCAATTTTTACTATCACATATTGTGTGTGAACACATTTTTGGTTTGAGTGATTTTTGAACTATAATCAAACCAAATAATTTTAAGCGATTTAGGAATTTCCTTACAAAACAATAACCATTTCATTTACCAATTGGGTGCAATGTTGGATTTGTTTCAAGCGATTTTCAACTATCGAAAACTAAATAGAACAATTTTTAGATAATGGTTTCGATTCGTTGGTGGCGATTTTTATTTTTATTTTTTGTTTACCCCTAGTATGCACCTGTAAAGTCTTTATGTACTACTTAATTATTATATGGAACAAATTAAATTGCAACTGCTTGTAGAATTAAACATTGATACTCTTTTCATCCCATTTATATATGCCAACTTTCCTTAATTTCTTATTCCAATTATATAGTCATATTTCTTTATTATTATTATTTTTTTTTTTTTTGGGTACCCAGGTATCCCAATTTACGCCGAACTATGTCCTGGACCATCCATCACCAGCCCCTCAGTAATGGACGGATGTAAATCGCGGTATATGTCCAAGTTGACCAGGGTCATATTTCTTTATTAAAAATATTTTCTTTTGTTCGTTTACTAATATACTCTTATTTAATTTGTCTAGTTATAACCAATTTTCTCAATTTACTACTAATTATTATAAATTAAATAAGGGTAAATTATGAAAGTTTTTGATAAAAAAATATTTTTTTAAATAACATTAAGCCACTTATTGAGTCATATTAAAATTTTCATTCTTATTCTTCTACTCATTTTCAACCAAACATTTTTCAATAAAATAATATTTTACATTACATTAATAACTTTTCCTTCTTTTTCAACCATACATTCTCCATCAATATACTGTTCCTAAATACATTCTGCCAAAACAATACGGCTCAAACACAACATAAATAAAATTTCTTAATTCGTGCAAAAACAAAACCAACATGTATAAATCAACGTCACATCAAACTAGAAAGTCTTTGTTCAGGTTGACGTGCTTTCATATATTAAGAACATGTTTGAGCCCTATTTTTGTTAAAAAATGCATTTTTGAATAGTATATTGATAGAAAATGCGTGGTTAAAAAATCGAAAAAAATTATGAATTTACGTGGAATATTATTTTATTGAAAAATATATGATTAAAATGGGATCAAAAATGTATTTTTGAAAAAAATAAAATGGGGCTCAAACACTGGCTAAATAAAACTTAAAAAATCTGCTCAACCTTTTATAAGACGATAAGATGATGAAGTGTAATTGCAAATTCAGCATCGACCATTGGCAGCCTCCTCTAGTGGCCTATCTTGGGTTGACTTGCTCAGTAACCCACTATGGAAATAAATATTTTTAATATACTAATTATTTATATATAATTTTAAAGTCCACTCCTCTTTAAATGTTGCTACTGTCTCAATCAATGATGTATCTTCATATTGGACACAATTTATAATTTTAGTTATATGATCATTTAACCATGATCAGGATGATGGTGGGATGAAAGTGGAGGTTCGAATTGACTAGTGTTGAAGGATCAACAGACAAATTGCAGTTAAACTCGAACCTTGATTCTCCTTCTAAATGCATTGAGGCTCAACAATTGACTAAACATTTATGGATAAAGTGCTGTATCGATGGGAATCACGAGTAATATCAAACTGAGGCAAACTTTGAATACTAAATGTGAACATATTTTCGTGAGATCCAATATTAAAACAAATAGGGTTGTTGTGCCATCCTGTGTACAATAAGTATAATCCAAAGAAATAAGCCCCCTTTGGCCTTTATTGTTGGAGATTTAAATTTTTGGAATAATATTTTTTTGAGTATGAATGGTTGAAAAAGAAGGAAAATTTTTCGATTTACGTGTAATATTATTTTATTAAAAAATACGCGATTAAAAAAAAGAAAGAAAAATGTACTAAGACTAAAAATGTAAAGATAGTTTTGACAATTACTTTTTTATTAAATGTGGTTTCAACTTTCATCTTAAAATAAAANCCCCCCCCCCCCCCCACCCCCAAAAAAAAAAAAAAAAAAAAAAAGGCCATATCCTTCGCTTTTCTCCCATAGGCCTAACAGATTGACATTTTGGGATTGAAAAAAATTGAAAATTCAATTCGATTATATGCCAATCAATTCGTCAAGCAAACAAATCTCAATGATCACTTTTAACTTAATTTCTTAGTAATCATCCGTGTTCTAAAAAGAGTAAGACGTGATTAGCGTGGAGGTCAAGTTTCAGCGAGCAAAAAGGGTCAAAAAAAATATTTTTTTTAATCTTTTAATCAATTTAAAAATTATTTAACAATTAAAATAATATCTACCAAATATTTAAAATTATAAAATACTATATTGAAGTAAAAAATGTGTCTGGCTGCCAAAAAAAAAAGGTGTGCCTAGGTTCGAAGCGAGGTGTTTCGCCCCGCTTTGCACGTAAACGACTCCTAAACACACTTTTAATAACAATGATAAACACAATACTTTTAAAATTGTTTCCAACAATCATTTTTACTTTCAAAGTTGTCTTGTACTATGGATAATTTGAAAAATTAACGATCATGTTTGTCACATCGTCAAAATCGCTATTTTTGAAAGGAAGGAAATTGAATGACAACGAAAAATAACATTGAATGAACCTAGATTATTCAAAATAATTTTAAAGTTGAAAAGTTAATGCTAAGATTCGACATTTTATGACTTTTATATTAATGATAGTGCCATGACATGCATGTCCATGGAAGATGTTTGTACATCGTGATGTTGGCATGACAGATGGCATCTCGAGGCATTAGGAAAATATCATAGCCACGTATGCTTCTCAGAGAAACCAGCTAAAGATCTCCTCTCTCTCTCTCTCTCTCTCTCTCTCTATACACTCTGTTCTCCGATTTCTCTCAAATCTTCACCAGAATATCTATTCATTCCCACACATAATTGTTGCATTTAACGTCGCTTAAGAGCAACTGGATCGGCTCGTTGTTCAAATAAGATAAGAAATTCTTGATTTTGTCGCAGGCTTCAAAATTCCTTGAAAACTGAACCAAGGTAAGAATTTATATTATTTTTCTTTTTTTTTTATTATAAAATATTAATTTACGACAAGATATTTTGTTCTTGAATCCTAATATTTTGGTGTATTTTTGGTTTTGGGTTGAAAGAGTTTCTGTGATAAAAAGTTGAAAATGTTATCGCTGGCTTCACATCAATTAAACTCGAGAAAGTAACCGATCTCTGGTTTAGTAGTCTTTGTTTGATAGTTTTAGTTTCCACTTTTTATAACTCCGAAGAGAGGATAAATTGGGTCAACTTATTGTGCTTTATGATCCGAAGTTTGTGTTTTCTGAACATTTTTGGAAAATAAATGAATAATTTTAAAAAAAACTATAATCTTTGTTAGGGATTTGACGAATTAATGGAGTGACAGGGTAAGGAGCACAATTATTGATCCTGCAATTATGATACCAGGAAGTTTGCGTGCAATAAATTCTGTGTTCTAATATTTGATTAGAGTTGAAGCTTTATTGTAATTGACCGGATTTGTTCAAGCTCTCTGTTTGGTTTCAGGAAAATTTTGAATTAGAGTCTTTGATACTTGATTGGTAGCGGTTCACGTGGAGGTTTATGATTTTTTACATTGTGACCATACTTATGGGATAAAAGGGTCTATGGCAAGATCCAACGAGAGGTGGATTGACAGTCTACAGTTTTCCTCATTGTTTTGGCCACCTCCACAAGATGCTGAACAACGGAAGGTGTGGTTTTTATATCTTGCACATTTCTTAAATTTGCATTCATCTCAATATATTTTCTATGTTTGTGTTGAATCATGTAGTTTCCCTCTGATTGCATGCACATATTTAGTTGCTGATTAGGTCCATGGTGCATGACTTCATTTTTTTTTTTAAATTTAAATTTTTTGTTTTAGCAGGTTATGTTTTATTAAATAGGTTCCTTGTGTACATATTGAAAATGTGCCTTACTAGTGCTGAAGGTTTTAGCTACTATTGTTATGGGAAGGGTCTCGTGCCCAGCATTAAAATTTTAGGTGTCTGTTTCTGTGTTCTGAACCAATGATTTCCATCTTACATGGAGCTCCTAACTCTCAAAAGAAAATTTTGTGAAGTTGAGCACTTGCGCATATATAATTTTGATTGGTTAATGTTTGTCCATTTGTTTCTTGTTCCAGATTCAAAATTTGTATTTTGTGCTGAACTTTTCTTTTCTTTTGAGTAAAAGCACAAATATTGCTGTTTCAGATAGTGCTACTTATATCAGTTCAGGTGCTCATTTAACAGTCAAAAGCTTTTGGGTTTTGGCTGGGTATGTAATGACTTTCTCTTGCTGGGTGCCCATAATAGGTATTGTTGAAGGGAGTTTTTTTTGAAGAAATTAGAATAAAAATGCAGAATATTCAGAGCCTAGAAGGAAGAAAAACTATGGGAAGCAACACTGAATGTGGAGATGAGTGTTATAGATATTTCAAGAGAGTGACATTCCCTATAAGTTTGGGATGCATACTATTGAAATGAAGCAAATTATCATACTTGGAACTGTTGGAACAATAGTTTGTACTCTGAAATTTATGTTGAAAATAAAATATTCTCAAAGGAATCCTTGTCTTCAACGCATCACCTCACGTGTAGGCGGTGTTCATTTCTTTCCATCACAGCTTGTACATGTATGCAATTTCATTAAATAGGTGGTGGCAAGACTTGTATACTATGTCGAACCATTTGATTTATAAGTTTAAACTGTTGGAGAGATTCACATGTATATTATTTAAATCTTGTCTTTACCACACCCCCTCACGCGCACAGACAAAGTTTATTTTTTTCCATCAAAGCCAAACACGTTCTCAATTTCATTAAGTGGAGGCGGGAGACTTGAGCCCTCTTTGTCTGTCTCTGATGGGACTTGTTGAATATAATATTTATACAATAAACATATGATTTTATTTGATAAGTTTCTAGATCAAGTGGTTCAACAACAATGATAAGATACGAAAGCCTTTGTAGCATCACAATACAATTGAATTGTATATATGCGAAGGTGTCAGCACTGCTTCTTTTCTTGAGATTTGAACTTCTAGTTTTTACATATCTAGGTCCTGCAATGGTGACCAAAACAGGAAGCCATTTTATTACTATGTTAAACTTTTTAATTAAATCATACTGTTTCAATGCAAAATCTTTTATTTCTGATGTCTTCCTTTAGCTGCCACAAATTCACATGTGAACTTTTTAACAATTTTGTTTTTTCTTGTCCATAGGCACAAATTACTGCCTATGTTGAGTACTTTGGTCAATTCACATCAGAACGATTTCCTGAAGATATGTCGGAGGTTTGTTTATTCTTTCACATTTGATCCTTTTTTGGGTATCAAACTATGAGGGGAACTTTTCAACTATCTCTTTCGTCATCTACGTTTAGGTACTTCTTTACAGTCAAAGGTATGTGTTTCTAACTGGTAAACTTACTGGTTTTGCAGCTGATCCGGAGCCGATATCCCTCCAAGGAAAATCGACTTTTTGATGATGTTTTGGGTATAATTATTTCTTTTATTGACTATATTACGATCAAGCCCCCCTTAAAACTAATCATGCCAAAATATAATGTTTCCAGCCCAGTTTATGCAGCAAAATGACTTGTGTGTTTCACTGGTTTCCAGCAACGTTTGTCCTTCACCATCCGGAGCATGGTCATGCTGTTATTCTTCCCATTATTTCATGTCTCATTGATGGTACAATAAAGTATGATAGAAGTGGTCCTCCATTTGCTTCTTTCATTTTCTTGGTGTGCCCCAGCAGTGAGGTATTAAAACACGAGCAAATTATTGCTTGATGTAGTTCTGTATCTCTTTCCTTAATGAAAAAGGTTTCAGCATGTTTAGAGCTTCTGTAATAGGATCTTTCTCTTTTCATTTCACTAGCAGTAATGACTAAAGATTATCAATTATTATAGAAATTCACCAATTGTGATAGGTAACTTAAAAGTTGGATGGCTCTAATGACTCAATCTTTGATTTCAGAATGAGTATTCTGAGCAGTGGGCACTTGCATGTGGGGAGATCCTACGAATCTTGACTCACTATAATCGCCCACTTTACAAGAGTGAATGTCCAAATAAGGAGGCAGATAGAAGCAGCACAGGAATTCATGCTTCAACAAGTAAATCAACAGATGCAGAACCTTCTTTGCCTTTCTCCCAACAAGAGAGGAAACCATTGAGGCCATTATCTCCCTGGATTACTGATATATTGCTTGCAGCACCTGTTGGTATTAGGAGCGATTACTTCCGTTGGTAAGTGAGTGAATTTGATTTCATAGTATGTTTATTTAATCAAATTATATTGATAACAATAACTAATGAAAATTTGCTAATTTTTTTATTATGAAAATTTAGTAATTTTTATTCTTTTTCATAAAATATTCAAGGCTTCCCCTCAGGCCCCTGCATTCCCTGCTTGCTAATAACTTTGTGCCATGCAGTTCCTTACAATCCATAGGTTTAAACATTTGCAAACTGATTGAAAGAATTTATGAAGCAACCCATAGTCTAGTTTTCTCTTAATGAACTGTTTATCAATTTCTACGTGTTTGGTACAATCTGGCTGGACAGGATTGTTAATTATACTTAAAAAAAGATATTGCTTTTTTCTTTACCACTTGACAAGATTTCCACCTACTACTGTACATTATCTCATGGTAGATATCCTATCAACTACAGATGCTTCCCAATCAGCATCTGTTTAAGATTCGCCTGTTACCTCTTGAGCTTTGAAAACTAAATGTCCCATTCTGTTTAAGATTCACCTGTACCCTCTTGAGTTTTGAAAAAATTCAACACTTTGTTGAAGTGTGGTTTGTAAGGATTGTGCATAAACTGACACACAACAACGCTTATAGATTATGAAATATGTGGTCGTGTGAAAAGGGTGCAAAAGCTTTCCTACTAACGTTTGATAGGAGTTCTGATCCATCATAAGTTTATCTTTTACAGTCAGGAAATCTATGATTTTGCTCAATGGGTGTTTCGACTGGTCTACATCCTACCAAAATTTAGGTTTTTCGAGATCATAAACATGTGTTGAGAAATCAATATTCCTCCCTAGCTCATTCCACCTCAATACCCAAGAAATATTTTAACTCATCTCTGTTTTTGATTTCACATTCTTGTACCGAGATTTTAAGCCGATCTTCTCTTCAGTATCATTTCCTTTCCAAGTTAAGATGATATCATCCACATGTAGAGTTCATTTTGGCTACCAAGCAACAACAATTAATAAAGAGAGTGAAATTCGAATACAGTTCATTTTGGCTACTGCATATTAAAATTGCAAATGCTAGTAGCCAAGCTGCCACGTTTTCTTCTTCACCATCTTTGACCTTCCCACTATTTACACGACATCCCACCCTTACCCATTTACTCCTCTCTAATTTTGGCTCAGATTGGTGGAAGACCATTGGAATCTTTACACTTGGGAAGAAGAAAAATGGTGGCAAGCCTGGCACCAGTGTTGGAATTGGAGAAGAGAAGTGATAAGGGTCTTGGTCCTTTTGGACTTCTAATTTTATTGTGATTCTGATTTTTTTTCTTTTGCAATTCACGGACGAATTTTTTTTTTTTTAAATAGGTTGGGTTCAGCTTGTTTATTTATTAGGTTAAATTCAAGAACATAGTAACGAGTTTAATAATCAAAACTATAGATGAATAAGAATATAATTACTCATGTACATCAACATCAATATCAATAATCAACCTTCGACATAAATTTCACCTCATACTCTGCATCAATATCAAACAAATACTCGTGTACACAATTGTGGGCCTGCTAGCAATAATACATCACTACTGAACTTGTTGGATAATGACATGATATGAGCATGAAGATATCCTTATCAAAGGATATCCTTGTTTTCCATGGAGATAAAGTCACATACTATTAACGACAATGTCAGTATATGAAAATACTGACTTTGAGCAATAGGTCAAAGCTTCTCTACCTTTTGGACAAATTTTCTCGAAGTGTACATGCTATTCAAATCTACTTAAATATGGGTAGGTCTTCATTTCAAAACATTGTGTAACCCGTGTTGTATCCTTGACCTGAACTTAGCACAAGCTAAAATCAATTCTCCTGTCAATTTTTTTAATTTTTAATTTTTATTTTTGATATTTTTGTTCATTTCTTCTAGCTTGATGATTTACCATACTCCACCACACGGAAGAAACAATGTAATGATACAATTTGTTGGGAATCTGGACCACTTTCCTGATTTCATCCTAGGATGGAAATATCCTCTTTTGAGAAAATATCAAGAAGAACAAAGTAACGGAAATTGAGAATAATAACAACACGAACCAAACAAGATAATTTGCATGGAAAACTCCAAAAACTTCATAACCGGAGAAAAACTATGGACCCTAAAAAGACGGAGATTGCTCTATGTGAAAAATTATTCAACAACACTATCTCTTTGACATTCCAAACCTCGAAACACTCAATAACCTACATACTAGAAAAACTCGTAGACAATGGGTGACAGCGCAAGACCAGAAGGATCCCAAATTTCACCCCAAGATAGTCCATGACTATCTCATGGATTGGGATGAATAAAACACTAAGAATAAGCCTCTATTTGTAGGTACATAAAAGAGAGTGTTTTGATTTGTATTCTATGTAAGATTGACAATAAGATTCTTGTCAATCTCATTACACATCCTATTCAATGTGGGATAATAACAATCGAATTCTTATTTTAGTCAGAACATTAATCCTGACATTGTTAGCCTCCATTGTTGACCTTCTTTCATCTCTTTTCATCATACTAGAAGTTAGTCCAGAAAATGCAACCACGACAAGCCTTCATTAGGAGAGAGGAAAACAGTTACTCTGTGGTGATAGATATTCCAATTGCTAAATCCTCTTATTCTGCTTCTGCTAAACATGAGACCCGACTTGAAATTGCTTTATTATGGACTAAGAAATGCCTGGAGGAAGAATGACGATAAGTATAAAATTTGGTTTGACCACTCTAATAAGCCTCATAATACAAGGGCAACATGCTGAAAAATACATGGGAAACTGCGAGGTTAGGGTGGAGGTAGTAGACAACCAACAAGCATGCCTCTAATTGAGGAATAGGTAGAGCACTTCTGTAGGATTATGACAATCTCTTCCAATTCTTTTTTTTCTACAAATCTGGCCCAAACAGGTAATCTTCTTGACGTCTTCCACTCAAGAGAACCACAAAATCAGAATCTTACAGCATTCATATTTTGCTAAGGGTAAAACTTCTTTTCCGTAGAAGTATCGTGACCCGTGCTTATATCCTGTCCAATGAGAAAGATCTATCTGCCACTTTATTTTTTTTCCTGAGCATGGAGAATAACTTTTAAAATTATGACACAAGCTAATAATATGATGAGAGGCATCAGAATCAATTATCCGTAAGTTTGGATTTTTTAGGGAAGAGATTGGAATTTTTATACCTAATTGATCCTTTCAACAAGACCCTATTTCAGTAGATTTGCTTTTCTTTAGAGCATGTCTTCATGGACTCCTTGTTTACTTAGTGAACTGCATGGAAGAAAGTCTAGTTGTCTCTCGATCGCATTAACATTCACCACGTTTGATACCAAAGGTGAGGGATTTGTGAGGCTGCACTATTATTTCATCTTTGGGTGGAGTGCTGGTTCAACTCATGGACCTTAGGAGTGCTATTGCTGGCATGGTCTGTCATAGGGAGGTTGTCGTGAAAAGCTGCTCGAGGATCTAGTTATTGCCTTGTGTTTTCTGATGTGTCCCTCAAGTCCTGGTTTGGTACTTTATCAGTCTGGTGGATGACGATATTCCTCCACGTTAACTTCTGTTTCATTGGTTTGGTTAGTTGTTAGGCATTGTGTGCTCTAGAGCTCCTTTTGGGTCTCCTCCCTTGGTTTGGGAGTCTTCTGAAAGCCACATCATGGGCCTTGGTGGGGGAAAGTTTGCTTCTTGTTGGACTAGTTGTGCCTAGCTTAAGAGCTCAAAATCGAGGGTCGAAATTGCAAGGAGCGAAGGATCAATTTAATCTTCAAAATCAATTTGTCTTCTGTATTACTATCTTTAGATTGAGGGGGATTATTGAAGACTTGACTTACCCTATTTACTAGTATCCTAGATAAGCTGGAAATAAGAAATATCTTCACACCACCTTGAGGGGGATGGGTGACTTCTCTTGTTCAATCAAATCTTAGACAATCTGGGCTTTTAATTTGTTTTACTTATTAAGAGATTCAACCTAGTTTTTTTATGACATATTACGGTAGTTACTCTGAGAAAGATTATGGTTGGTACAAATTTATATTCTTCTTATTTCTCTCAATTACTTTGTCTATATATCCAACAATCTAAAATAATATTGAGTTCGCATTATATGAAAATCTTCCTTATATTCATGAAATTGAAATATTCATGTATTCATAGGTGTGGCGGTGTCATGGGGAGATATGAAGCTGGAGAACTAAAGCCGCCTTCGACGGGTTAGTAGATTTTCTATTTAGTGACATTTTCTACAGAGTTGCATATACCTCTTTATGTTTTTATTTTTATACTTTTAGTTCTAACAACAGCTGGGAAGTTGTTATCAGCCATAATGTTTCTCGTATGCTTTCATAATGTAATAATAAATTTTAACTCCTATTAATTTTGTTGTCCCTGCTGCTATTGTTTTTCAGACATATTTACTACTTCTTTGTGGTATTAGGTTAAGATCAGCGGAATATCCTGGAAACATGTGAGTACAGAAATATTGACTGCTTCTAGGACTAAGCCTTTTACAAATTACACTGCTAGCATTGTTTTTGAAAGTTCATTTGGACTGAAGGATTTAGGACCAATATATAATCCTGGTACAGAAACAGGGTTATTAATGTGCAAATAATTTGTTTTCTTTACGGTGTGAGGTGAGGGTTAACAAGTTCAATAATTTTTGTTAAATAGATAGCTTCTTTGGGCGAAGAGGAAACTTTTGTTGGATGTACTGTAGGAAGAATTTCGTTCGTGGACTCCCCACATTTTTGCGTTTATCAATCTATCTTCTTTTAGTTATCTTTTGTCGAGTTTATTGTTAACAACATATATTTGAAGGACCATTGTAATATTTTCCTCGCAAATCTATCTCTCTTAGTTATTCTTATGATGTGATACGGTCCTTTCTCACACTCGTACATCTAACTTCCCACTGCCTTCTTCATTTTCTTCGAGCACAAATTTAAATTACAAGTTTCCAAATCAAACATGGAGAGAAAATTGTTCTTTTTCGAAGGCTAGGAAGTACGACACAGGCACGCGATCTTTCAAAAAAGTACCGACACGACATGTTGATTAAATTCCTTAAATTCTTCATTTATATAATATAAATTTAGTTTTATACTTATTGTTAATTTTTCTTGTCAAAAATTTTAAATATAAGTACATATTTGTTATTTAATAATAACTTTGAGTTGGAAATATATAATATTTTTTATAAAGAAAAAAAGACCATGACAGCGTGTTTGAGAAGTGTTGGTATTCGACCTGTGTTGGACAAGAACACACTACCCTAATTGAAGTATTCGTGCTGCAGAGTTCGAAGGTGTAGAAGTACTCTACATTTTAGAAGGACCCAAGATAATCATCATCTCTTCTTTGATGAAATTATTATTGTTCTTATATTTATTAAGGTGGTTGATTGATTAAGAGCATGACGATTGTCATGATAGTTGAAATATGTTGTGTGTATAACAACTCACTTGTCGAATAAACTCTTCCCGAAAATAGATGGCATTGAATCCCACCGGAAGAGTTACCCACCAAACTAGGGTTTTCATATCCCAATTCGACCAAGCAGTAGAGGATGAGACAAAGCAGAGAAGTGTGCAACTAATCGAGGCACTTGCATACGCATACAAAGAGGGTTGTACACACAGTTTAAGGGTCGCAAGAGCTTAGGTCGAGCGGGGATCAACGAGAAGAGATTCACAAAGCCTGGAGAAGGGTCAGACAACCTTGGGTTGACCAAAAATAGAGATTGTTGGTGCGGAGTTGACCAAAACAATGGTTTTAAAAGGCATAAAGCATAATAAAGTGTGGAGGTCAAGCTTTGAGTCTTACGAACATAAGCGTGCCCAGGAGAAGCTTAGCGTAATAAAGTGTGTAGACCAATAAATAAATAATACATAGCTTGAAAATTTGAAACTTTGTATATACATTTCAAGTTTCTAACAAAAAATATAATATTTAAAATCATGAATACTACAATTACTTAGTAGTTAATTTCTACAATTAGATTAGATATGAACATAGCCTAAAACTTGTTTTAACTCTTTGTCGGTGGCAGATTGAAAGTCACAAAAGTTTTGAAACATAAACTAGACAGTGAAACAAGATGGAGAATGATGAATGCTTTGATATATATATTAAGTCACGAATGCTTTATTCGGGACATTAATAAAATGGAGTTTGGGATTGTCCGTAATTGGGTTTGGGCTAGGTTGGATTTTTATTTAGGCTTATTTCTCTTTTTAAGTTTTAACAATGGTTGGGCTTTTCGTAGGCTAGACTTAAGAAAACGCTAACTGCCAATTGTGTTTTTATTTAGGCTTATTTCTTTTTTAAGTTTTAACAATGGTTCGCTTTTTTCCGCGTAGGTATGCCTTAGATAGTCAACGTAAATTTGACCACATTTTTTCCCACCTTGCTCATACGCTGGCGTTCTATGAGCACCGCGCCTACGTGCGCTACCTAGGTGCGCCTTTGAGAACACTCTGAAATAGAGATTGCCAGAGATAGAGGGTACAGCCAAGAGGTTTGGATTTTTGGTGGAATTGAATTAGGGGTTTTAAAATTAGGCTTGTAGATTAGAAGTTCAATTTGAAACCTAATTTTAAACTAATTATCTAAACCTAAATGCTCTGATACCAAGGAGAAATTTGGGCTGAACTTGATTTATTCCAAATCCAATCAATTCTATATCAAGTATAATCCTATCTATAAAATCCTATTATTACATTAATTCCTAGCTAGAATAGGATATAAGATAGAAACGTAACTCTTATTCTATCTAGATCTCCTATTCTAACTGTGATGATAGTAGACCTTGTTTGTTTTTAATACCTTATGTTAGTCAGCTAGTTGTCGGTACAAAAATTCAGACCATTTTTTTTGCCTATAACTAATGACGATCACTAAATAAAAGGATCTGTAAATTATAATATCCCAAGCAGACATTGTTCTATTAACTAGACCAAACCTTGTTACTGCTTACATAACATAGTGAGACATAATTTTCTAGTGAATGTAGAATGACAAAATGATGCTTAATTTTCTAACATTATGGGACTTTTAAGTTATTACGTAGTAAACACAAGTCTGTAGGATCCTCAATGTTCAGCCCTTCTAGGAAGTAATCCGACAATACTTTTCCTGGTGCTGAAATAATATTATATAATCAACTATTGTTTGGGTTATAATTTTCTCCGGAAGATGAAAAAACTGTGCTTCTGTCGAATAGTTTTCAAATGCTTGTTTTACTGAACCAAGTGCTGCCTAAAGAGATAGATGATGTCCTAGACAGTGAAACGTGCTCTAAATGTTTCTTCTAGGCGCTGGTCTAACTTTTGATATGTTATTGTTATGGTGTGAAATTAGTCGCTTGAGGTTTATACTGTCTAGATTGCATTTTGCGATTAATTTTCTGTATTTGAGATTTATAATACTTTTGGCTCCTCGTTGACCATGAAGTTAGTACCACCAGTTCTTTTCATTTGCTTTCTTTTGGAATTCGCATAATGACCTCTCTATTGATCTACCAATTAATAAATGGAAAGTTACAGGCAACCAAAATTGTTATGGCAATTGTCAATGCAGCAAACCATGACATAATACCAAATTATTCATTCATAGACAATGTTTTGAAAACCGGACTGGACATCGACCCGGATAAGGTAAAGGGTCAAAGGGTTGAACCGAGGTCGAACCGGAGTTGAACTAGCCGGAAAAAAATATTCAAAATATCCTTTTAAAAAAAATCCAAATATAGTTAGTCAATGATACCAATTTAATCATACTATTAGCAAATGCACTTATTTCTAATTTATTATCATTAGTTAAATATTCTTTATTTAGCAATAATTTACTGCAGCACAAAAGGAAAATAATATTAAACTAAAAAGTTATGGGATCCATCCACTTCTTTTAAACAAAAGTGAAGCCTGAAGGTCATCTATCTTCTTGATTTGGGAATTGAGAGAGATCGCCATTACTGTCACTGGAAGAAGAATGCTGAAGATGAAGAAGAAACGACACAAAATCAAAAGTTCAAAGATCTAAAAAATAGAAAGCAAAAAAGAAAAAAGAAGATGGAAAATAAAGTGACAAGTCTTCTTTCAACTTTATCAAAGGTAAGATGAAAAGGCTAAGAATCACTTCTAGATCTAGAAGGAAATCGAAAAATGTCCTTATTTTTTTTCTTTTCCGTAACTTGATTCTGACCAGTCAACTCGTAAAACCGCTTTTGGGTCGCTGATTTTCGGTTAACCAGCCGGTTTAGCGGTATTGACACCGATTTTTGAATGAATGGTTTTACTAGCATAAGGCCAGGCCGGTGTGGTCCAGTTTTGAGAGCACTGTTCATAGGACATTGTTGATGGAGATTTTCATTCATATCTCACTGTTATGCTCAACGCATTTACTCACATGTATACTTCTAAATTCGAATCTTGAATCTAGACCCATGATGCCATATGCTTCTGTTAGTTTTCCTTCCCAACGAGTATTTGTTATTTAGGTTGTTAAACATGAAAACCACTATATGTTGGAATGAGGATGACTTATTATTCACTTATATTGTCTTAGCTTCGTCTCGTGGATCTGGAAAGCATCCACAGCCAATACCATCAACTCCTAGATGGGCGGTTGCTAATGGTGCTGGCGTCATACTAAGTGTATGTGATGAGGAAGTAGCTCGTTATGAGACTGCTACCTTAACTGCAGCTGCTGTTCCTGCACTTCTGCTCCCTCCCCCAACGACGCCTATGGATGAGCATCTTGTAGCAGGGCTACCAGCTCTTGAGCCATATGCACGCCTATTTCATCGGTATTTTTCTGGGAATACTTTTAGAACAATCAATTTATTCATATAGCTAGCTAAGTTATTCTTCTGGCATAGGTATTATGCAATCGCTAGTCCAAGTGCTACCCAAAGGCTGCTTCTTGGACTTCTAGAAGCTCCGCCATCCTGGGCTCCAGATGCACTTGATGCTTCTGTACAACTAGTGGAACTCCTTCGAGCAGCAGAAGACTATGCCTCAGGCATGAGGGTAAGTTCTCTCTCTTCATTTCTTTTTCTTTTTAATATGAATCTGAAAAGTTATTATAAAGAGGGGAAGTTTGAATTGAGATGTCTTGAGAAAATTACATAATAGAGTGCCAGTGATTTCACAAAGCTACATATCTGCTTATTAGTTTACCATGTTTATTTCTGTTTTTTGTATAAGAGCTATGTATATGTCTCCACACCTTCAGATCTATGTGAATTGAACTTTGTGAAATGATTAAGTGGCCTTATTATTATGGGCTGAATTTCTAGTTTAACGTTGCTTATTGGGAATAATTTGTTTATTTGAATTTTCTTTCTTTTAACTTGGGTAAATGCCTGGTTGGTCCAAATGTATGCCTTGATTATCTCAGCCCCCTTTGGCCTGCTGCAATTCCTGATGGAAAAATTCTCTTCTGCTGAATAATATTTATAATTGTTAGATTTAGTCCTTTCTTTAGAACTTAATAAGCTCTTGGTCTTAGTTTCCACCTATCAGGATTTGTGAAAGCCCAAAAGTGGAGACGAAAAAGTAAAGGATTTAATATTGATATGAAATATAAAGCACTGCTGAAAGGTTTATATATGCAATGCTGCAAGTGACTAAACTAGATTGACTATCAGCATTATATACAAACTATGCCATTGAGTAAACACACACAAAAGATGCAAAAATTACAAGTCGTGCCATTTTCTTAACTGCCCCCACAAACTAAAGATAATCTAGTCCTCTACGTTGAGTTTACTATTCTACAAAGGAAACCAAGACCTGGAATTGGGTTTGGTGAGAACAAGTGCAGTTTGTTCTTGAGAGGGAACGTGAAGCACCTGGATCATTTTCTGCACAACATTTTTCTTGCACAAAATAAAGGTCTCATCATGCTTGGCCTGAGCATTGAGTACCAGATTTGCTGCGAGATGGATGGTTCTCAGATTACCTCACCATACCACTGGAACCTTTGTCGCTGCAACCTTAAGTTCAGGAAGCGATATGAGGTAGCCAAGTTCGTTCAGCTACTACACTTGCTAGGCTCATGCACTCAGCCTCAGTAGATCACCAGGAGATGGTATGCTACTTCAGTGAATACCAGGACACCAAATTTGAGCCAATGTACACCCAATATGTGAAGTAGACCTTCCTATCATCAATGTTTGAGGCCCAATAGGCAGAACAATAGCCTACCAAGTGTAGATGGGAAGACTTGCGAAGATGCAAGCTATGTTCACTGTGTCTCAAAGAAAATTGAAGGATACACTTGACTGATCTTTAATGGACTTGACGGGGTGAAAAAATCTATTAAAAAGTAAGCAATCTTAATCCTGGTAATGGTGACATATTGAAGAGTTCCTACCACACTGCGGTACAATTAAGGAATACAACTAGTTGCAGCTATTTTCTATGCATCTCCTCTAGCTAGTTCAAATATATCTATCATTTCCAGCATGAACAGAAAGTAGATCTTGATAAACTTTTGAATGAATGATTTTCCCATAGGGATTCTTTACATTATATAGGAATAAGTACAATCTAAATATGATAAGTATAATTATAAGCTAAATACAATTATATACAGAATTATGTTAAACATGCAATATTTGGCAAGTCGTAATCTTCGACAATCTTTATCAATCTTTGTCGATCTCATTGACAGATCTTGGTAGCTAGGGACGGAGCTAGAAATCTTGTTTAGTGCAGGAAAGATTTAATTAATAAAGATTCAAAATAAGGTAATTCAAAACGAATATTAAAAATATAATAATTCTTTCATTTACTGCATCATGAAGCCTTAAATTAATTGATACGGTTACATTGTGAATTACATTGACATGTCTTTGGCATAGACTATTTTGGTGTCATGCTAATTAATTGTGGAACAAGTGACACCTCTAAGTGAGTGTGTTTAATTAAGCATAGCAAAATCTCGTTTATTAATCTTTTATGTACTAGTGACTTATTTTTTTTGGAAAACATCTTGTGTGACTAGCCTAAAAAGAGGTAAAGTTACTTTTAATTAACTTTTTTGTCTACTTTGTAAATATCTCTCTTTTTCTTTCCTTTTAATGTTATGTTTTGAAAGTATCACTTATTTATTCTAATTTCTCCAAAAATAAAAAATAAAAAAATCTTAATTTAAAATTTACTTCTTAAATTTGAAAGTAAATTTACTTTCTTAGCCTTTGTTTGCGTCTTCCAGTTTGTGTTTCGAATTATTTTTTGCCGCAATAAGCCGGTAGTATAATGCATTTACTACAAATATGTTGTAATGCCATAGAGTAAGTTGTTGAATGTATGGTGGAACTAATATTTTATTTTCCAAGGTGGTCCTGCACAACAGATTCTTGTTATCAGAATTACTTTATTGATGATTTCAGTCCAGCCTAAAGAAATCCTAATTCTTTTTTACTATTGGTGCAGCTTCCAAGGAATTGGATGCACTTACATTTCTTGCGTGCAATTGGGATTGCAATGTCCATGAGAGCAGGTATTGCTGCAGATGCTGCAGCTGCTTTGCTTTTCAGAATACTTTCTCAACCGGCCTTGCTTTTTCCTCCCCTGAGACAAGTTGATGGTATAGAAGTTCAACATGAACCTCTGGGTGGTTATATTTCTAGCGAGCGAAAGCAGGTAATTCTATCTGTATTCTTTTTCCAATGTATGTCTATGTTGCTATACCATCATTTCCTTAAATCTTATTGACTTTAAATAGCAACTGATGAGTATTTCAACAGAGAGAACTGCCTGCAGCAGAAGCAACAGTTGAAGCTACTGCCCAGGGAATTGCATCAATGCTTTGTGCACATGGCCCAGAGGTTGAATGGAGAATTAGCACGATATGGGAAGCTGCTTATGGCTTGATTCCTCTAAGTTCCTCTGCTGTTGATCTTCCTGAAATCATTGTTGCAACCCCTCTGCAGCCCCCTATATTATCATGGAATTTGTTCATACCTCTCCTTAAAGTACTTGAGTATCTTCCTCGTGGAAGTCCGTCTGAAACCTGTCTTATGAAGATATTTGTTGCTACTGTTGAAGCAATTCTCCAGAGGACATTCCCACCAGACTCTTTAAGAGAACAAATCAGAAAAACCAGATATTCATTTGGGTCTGCCTCCAAAAATCTTGCTGTGGCCGAGCTTCGCACGATGGTCCACTCACTGTTCTTAGAGTCATCTGCCAGTGTAGAACTTGCCTCTCGCCTTCTTTTTGTTGTATTAACTGTCTGTGTCAGTCACGAAGCACAGCTCAATGCGAGTAAGCGACCTAAAGGTGAACGCTGTCGTCATTCCCACAAAGTAAGTGCAGATTCACAAGGAGCCACTAGAAAGCAAAAGGACAGGGGAAGTAAACAAGGGAAGAAACAAGGGCCTGTGGCAGCATTTGATTCTTATGTTGTTGCTGCCATTTGTGCTCTATCCTGGGAACTACAGCTTTTCCCTTTGATTTCCAAAGGGAGTAATTACTCTGATCCCAAAAGTATATCTAATATGGCAAAGCCTGCAGAAATAATTGGATCACCCAGTGAGTTAAGGAATGGCATTGACTCTGCAGTTCATCATACTCACCGGATATTGGCTATTCTAGAGGCACTTTTTTCTTTGAAGCCATCTTCTGTTGGCACGTCTTGGAGTTACAGTTCAAATGAAATTGTGGCTGCGGCAATGGTTGCTGCTCATGTTTCTGATCTGTTTAGACATTCAAAGGCTTGCATGCGTGCTCTTTCTATCTTGATAAGATGCAAATGGGACAACGAAATTCACTCAAGGGCATCTTCACTTTTTAACCTAATTGATATTCATAGAAAAGTTGTAGCATCCATTATCACCAAAGCAGAGCCACTGGAAGCACAAATACTGCATATGCCATTATTGAAGGGGATTCCTTCATATTTCCATGAAGAAAAACATAATACATGCTCTAGCAGTAGCCACCTAGAATCAGATAAGCAATCGTCAATGCAGTCAACTAACTTACCTGGTTCAAAGGCTTTACTGAACTGCGAGAAGCCTTCCCATTCCAGTGAAGTTGACAAGGTTCCAGTGGGAAAAGAAATTGCAAGTTTTCCAACAGATGCTTCAGATTTGGCAAACTTTTTGACAATGGACAGGCATATAGGTTTTAATTGCTGTGCTCAAGTTCTTCTTAGGTCTGTACTGGATGAAAAACAAGAATTGTGTTTTTCTGTTGTTTCATTGCTTTGGTACAAGTTAATAGCTTCACCTGAAACACAGCCAAGTGCTGAAAGCACTTCAGCCCAGCAAGGATGGAGGCAGGTAATCTGTCAAATTCTCTGACAATTTTCAGTTTTACTAATGACATTTATTTTAAGTTCTACAATATGCATATAGCAAGATTTAATATTGCTTGATACTCTATTATGTTGTTCTCTATGAAGTTCACGTATCAAAAGCCTGACCATCTTAGCTAACTTCTCTTGCTTTATTCACTATTGGTTCTTGATATTTTCCAGATTTTACAGGGTCCAATCTATGGAAAGACAACTAATTATGTTCTGTAACTACAGGTGGTTGATGCATTATGCAATGTTGTATCAGCGTCACCCGCAAAAGCTGCTACAGCTATCATTCTCCAGGTCTAGAACACTCAACGAGTTTGTTAACTTCAATTTCAACTGGTTTTTACCATATTTTTTATTATGGGATGCCAAAGAGCTTGAAAAATCGTTTCTTCCTTTGGTTTTAAGAAAATATGGATTAATGATTTCTTTAGGTTAAATGGCATTAGTGAGTTGTTTTAAGTGCCTAAACGTCAGTCTTCCGATTATGGTTTAGTTTGATTTCAGTTTCTGTCATTTTGTCACATCCATTGTTGTGTGTATTTGTCAGGCTGAAAGGGAAATGAAGCCTTGGGTTACTAAAGATGATGAACTTGGTCAAAAGATGTGGAGGATTAATGAACGAATTGTGAAACTGATTGTGGAGCTAATGAGAAATCATGAAGCCCTTGAATCACTGGTAATTCTGGCTAGTGCATCAGACCTCCTCCTACGAGCCACTGATGGGTTGCTCATTGATGGAGGGGCATGCACTTCACCGCAGCTGGAGGTACCTTTCTAGATCACTGTCATCCTTTTTTACTTTATATATAACATGAAATCTGTGATGCTACCAGCTTAAGCATTTTAAGTTCTCTCATATCTTCTATTCTTAATGTGTTTCTTGGAAAATTTACTTTTGTTTTGGTATTTGATGAATGACTCTATTCTATTGCTTTTATAAATTAATAACAAGATTACACACAAAATGTTGGACAGCTATTGGAAGTAACAGCTAGAGCAGTTCAACCAGTGCTTGAGTGGGGAGAATCGGGGCTAGCGGTTGCAGATGGCCTTTCAAACCTGTTAAAGGTATAAAATTTCTGTAATTAACGTGTTCAATGATATGCCAAAAAGTTTTAGGAACAGAAACTGTTGGGAACTTATGACTGAGGGCATTCTTAGTGCGAAGGCTCGTCTTACTAGGATCCACAATAAATCCTTTTCATGTCATATGATGTCATGTTCGTACATGAAACCTTCAGAATAAGTATATATATACATACATACTTGCATATATATAGTAAAACCTTGATAAATTAATAACCTCGCTTAAATAATAAAATTTCTTAGTCTTGACCCGGGCCAGTGTACTAAATAAATAATATCGCTAAATGCATGATATAATATTTTTATTAAAATCATTTAGGCCCAATAAAATATAAAATAATAACCCGTTAAACAGGTAAAATTTTATAATACATATTAAGGAACTTTTTAATAGACAATTTTTTTTTTTTTTAATTTGATTTTTTTCTGAAAATATATATCTAAAGTTGCTTACTTTTTCTTTGTACTCTAACCGAACTCATCCCTAATTTTTTTGCAATGCACACACACCTTTGGTATATTTTCCATTTTCTAGAAGTAATTAATAAAAATTAGAACTATTGAAATGCTTCTTTTGGAGAAATTGGTAAAACATGCCCATCATTTGAATTATGATCATCTTCGGTAAACGTATTTAGTACACATTGAATAATCTCTTCATTAATAGTCTCTTCACGTAATCTATCGATAAATGAATAATTTATTAATTTATAACTCTAAAATAATAATTTTCTCAGTCCCAACATCTTTATTTTATAGAGGTTTTACTTTATTTGGTGAAAATGGAATCTCATTTTCCCGCTGAGACGGTGATGCATCATGAAGAATATAATGAATGCTGTGGTTTAACATATTGCAACTCTTGACCGTAATTTTAAAATGGAAGCCGACTAATATGGTTTATCTGGGATTAATATACGCAGTGTCGCCTCCCAGCTACAGTTCGTTGTGTTTCTCATCCAAGTGCTCATCTCCGTGCTCTCAGCACATCAGTTCTTCGTGCTATTTTACATGCTAGTTCAATAAAATCAGGTAGCGAACATGTGGATAGAAGTGGCATTCGCAGTCCATACCAGTATCTAAATATAAGCATTACCAATTGGCAAGCGGATATTGAAAAGTGTTTGATATGGGAAGCCCGTAGCCGTCTAGCAACTGGCCTGCCTATCCAATTTGTTGGTTCTGCCGCAAAGGAATTAGGCTTTACTATACCCGTTTCGTAACTACCCTAACACATGGCGACTGTGTGTTCTGAATTACATAACTGGTTTGTTAGCAGAGTCTTTGCATACCTGCAGGAGATTTATGATTCATGTATAGTGAATTCTTAGACACCTTTTGCTTGTTGCTCTTTGACTTATTTGGAAGTCTTGAATTGACTACAAGTAGATGTATAACGATACCAATATTTGTCAGATGTTGAAGGGTGACTCTGATTTGGATATTTACCACTTAAATTCTCATGTAACTATACTTATCTTTCATTTCCTCTAGTCTCATTGCTCTCTTCGTGTGGCTGAAATGGTGACAAACCTTTATAATATTAATAGTAGCAATACACAGTAGGAATGGACAGCAAGTACGTTGGATAAGCTTCTAGCTTCGTTTTCTTTAGTAATACTGTCCAATCCCACATGCCATAAATGGAGAAAGTGAGAGGGGTGAACTGTCTCTCCATGCCTGACAGCAGCACCTCAGTGTACATTAAAACATTAAAATCCCTTTTAGCAGTTTGGTAGAAATATAGCTTTTCAGATTTAAAGTTCGTTTTCTTTTGTTTGGATCAACAACAAAGTCTTGAGATGTATAATGAGCGTGTCAGCTGGGGAAAGTTGGTCCTCGAAGATGGATCTCGTGTAATATCGTTGTGTAATGAGTTGTAATTTTCACAATTTGAAGACAAAACTTGTACAATAAATTTTAATGATGAATTATTCTTCCAAATCAATGGCGCGTGCAAACAAAGGAACCAAAATATTGCAGCAGATTCACCTTGTAAAATTGGCAAAACTTAACATCAGCTCTAAAAAGCTAGGAAAACTACAGTATTTTTGGAGATTTTCCTTTCGTTTCTTTTCCTTGAAAAGATTGCAACACTCAAAACAATGTCTAAATAACTATTTGTACTGGTCAAACTTTAACAAGTTATTCGAAGAAAAGTGACAAGTATTTGTGAAACGAAGAAAGGAGCTCAAGGTGTCACGAAGTATTATGGAATTCTAAAGCCTTTGGCAAGGGCTGGACGAACACGAACATTATGAAGGTGTAAATTGTAGGATGTTACTTAAATCTACATCATCTTACAGCGGGCAGTACCAAGTACCAATGCAATGTCAGTTAATTAAAAGATCAAGCATATAAGCAGCAGGTGTGAGAAATAATCAAAAATAAATTATCACTATATTTCTGACTTAAGAAACTTGAAAATGGGTGATTAAAGCCCTGTCCCAAAATATCCATCCACTTCAGGGAAATTAAATATAAGAAAAAAGTATAAAAATTCACTAGTAAACTGAATAAGTCGAATGATAAAAATTTTCCTGGTGTCATCTATCATTTCTACGTTAAACTTGAGCTACAGAAAATGTTTAAACCTTTTCATCAACTTCAGAAGATTCTGATAGTCCATGCTTTTGCTGGCTGCTTCTGGAAATTGAATGACTTCGTCGTTCCTTCCCTCCAGGTTTTGATGAGGCGTTTCCATACAAAATCATTCCAAAAATGGCAATGATCATACCAAAAACGACTTGTAAATTAAGGCCCTCTTTCCCGAAAAATAAGAATCCCAGGATCAGTACGAGGATGGTCTTCATATGACCTAGAACTTGGAATGAGACGGCAGTAAATCTGCCGATGCAGATGAATTGACTGAGGTTAGTCCCTACGGCAATAGTGCACGAAAGGATTATGAACACCTGCAGAAGCCAAGGGAAGGAGAGTCGTGAGAAATTATATATGCTTTCCAATGAAACTGTGGATAGAGCCTTTCTTATATCTAGCAAAATATTGAAAGCCGTGTCTTGAGAAAACAAGCAGATGTCAATACAGATTTTACTCAATGTTCTAAGTTTATAAGATGCCATGATCATTTGATTTGTTTCTCTAGAAAGACGTAAAAGAATATCACAAAAATTTCAAAAAGAATTATATTGTGCAATAGGAAATATATCAAATATGTTTAAAACAAGTATATATCTGGTAGATCTACCATCTTCACACAGTTTCTTTTTCATTTTAGACAAGTTTAATTTTTAAAAATTAATTTTTAAAAACTAAAGAGGATGCAGCACATAGAATTTGAAAGCGCGAAAATACAAGAAGCTAAGCCTTATTTCGAATAAATTTGAGGTTGGTTATATAAATCCTTTTTTGATGCTCCATTTGGTCATTGCAGCATGTATTATTTGAAGATCCAATGTAGTAACTATAATAGGCATGATAATTTTGATCGTCTTCCTCTTCTAACATGGTCTATCGGGACAGCATCACCCTGTGATTGGAAGCTTCCTTAGATGTACGCAATACATACCCCCCTCTCCCCACCCACCTTAGTCGTCCTTCCTTAATTTATCCTTAATGAAGGGCAGTTTACTTGTTGGCATATATCCTCATTTATTATCATTTATGTACTAGTATGGAATCACATCCATCTTACCATCTTCATTTCTCGTAGTCTTAGTTCTTCTTACCCTAAAACCTTTGTACCTAAACTGTACCTTCAAACTTCTAATCTACAATTTAACCCTCTTCCAGTTTCATATTTTAAACACTGTCCTGGTGAATAATATACACCAAGGTACCTCTATCTTGGATACGTCTCCTAAGCAGTACTACTCTCCCCCCAGAAAATCTAAATTCCTCTTACAAACGTGGGACTAAACAATTGATTTTCCATAATAATCGAGCGAAGGATACTGTTGTAGCTTATGGCTAACCTGTTAAAAAGTAATTTGCAAGCTTCAATAGCATGAAATTTTTTTAAGATTAACCAAAACATTAAAAGATGGCTTCGGAGAATAGAAATCTCGACTTTGGAAGATGAAGAAGTTGGCTTCAAAAAGGAAGATGGCCTTGGATATCAAGTGATGCAAGTTAATACACTTTGACTGACTTAGTGATTTATAAGAACAAGTCTAGAACTTCCTCTTGTACATTATATAAAGAGTTGAGATTGGAGTGTTGAATCATAAGAGTGAAGTGAGCAAAACAAATCAATTTAAATAGAGAATAGAGCAAGCAGGAACAACTTCTGTATCAATATTCAAATTTCATAATCATAATTCAGATTCTAATCATTATCTATTTTCTGCACCCAACAAACAAAGGTGCAAAAAAGGAAATAGTGATATAATTGAATTTCATTTATGAAAATTTGGAGAACGATAAAAGAGCTGCTACTGCGCATACTATTTTTGCTGATATGTTTTCTTGCTCACTTTTCTCTTCATCATTCACTATAATTACAACTTCTTTATATAGTGAACAAGGGAGAGTTTTAGATGCTTTGAGGATACAAGTTAGTTAACAACTGACAATTCTATACTTGAATTTTTCCCAAAGCCCAACTACTTGCTTTTCAAAGCTAAGACTTTATCTTCCAAAGCCATCTTTTAATGTAGTGGTCTTTAACAATTATAAGCTTCTTGAGATAGCAAAATTTAACATTTATATAGAACGCATGAAGTGTGTCATGTATGTCCTTTTATGATGAAAGGCGATATTGCTCATAGTGTATTTGATTGCACATCCTTTTATCATTATATAAAATATCTTATACAATCACTATTCTACTAAACCAAATACTCTGTGTGTGTGTGTGTGTGTGTGGATGGATTTTTCCTTTTTCCTTTTTGCTTTCTTTCTTCTTTCTTATTTTTATTTTTATTTTTTGGGTAGAGGAGGTGAGGTGTGGTGTGGGTTAGGAAGGGTAGCAAATTCATAAATTAGCAAGAATCACACATCAAGATATGCCATATTCTGAAATACAATGTTAAAAAATAAGAACAAAAATATGACCATAGCTTGCAGATACACTTACCATGGATGGTATATTAAAGTCAAAGGCATCAATCCTTTTGTTAGTCAACCAGTAATCCAGAAAGGGACCTAACAGCAGCAGAGATGCAGCCTGGACTGGTGCAGTGTGTCCCAGCAGATTGAAGGAACTAAGCGAGTAGTTTCGTTGTAAGTAATGAACATACTGCATATACAAACCCGGAGTTACAGAACCATCTCTGGAGCTTGCAACAGAATATTAGAAACAAAAATGCAATTGAGAACCTCCACAGTGTATATAGGCTATGTTTGAATCTCATTAAAATGAGAATAGAATTTTTGGAATAGTGATTGATGGGAGAATGTGTGGTAGAAAAGTGATGAAAAATTTTAGATTTGTGTGTAATATTATTTTATTTGGAGAATGTGTGGTTGAAATGAAGAAAGAAAAAAAATGAGAATGAGAATGAGATTAAAATGGATGTCAAACAGGGGCATAACAACATAGGACTACATTCGGGGGCCAAACATAAGATTCATTTTCTTTCCTATAAGTAATGAACCACGACAGATCTTGTCAAGGTCTATTTCAGTCAAATTCTTGTGTGATGGCAATTGAATATCTCATCACACTAGGTCAAAACATTTACAGGAATGGATAACTTACATACTGTTGAAGAGAAGTACTCCAGACTGCAATAAACGCAGCAATGAACCCTTTGGTATTAACACTCACATCCGTCACTGTGCAGACAGCAACCCCAAGGAGAACAACCACAATGCCGAGCTTTGTATCTCTTGAATATCGGATCTTGTCGAACACAACTTCTAACAAGCAGGACACAGGTATCATACTCAGCTTTGCAATCTGAATTCATATTAGAGATAACAGTATCTTAAAAATCTGTAAATAGAAGACGGCAAGATTGAAGGGCATCAAAATTACCTGGTAGAATCCCACTGAATTCCACATTAGACTGACATTCATCCCAACAATAGAAAAATTTGCAAATAAGACAAACTTGAGAAGCTCTGGAAGAGGTAGATGAGAAGGTTTTATGTATCCCAGCCATCTAAGAACAACCGTCATCAAAGTTGTGGTAGCAAAATGCAAACCAGTTAACGTTGTAGCTGCAAGGATTGTAATAATCAAAAAGAAGTAAAACCCTAAACATGGTTACGAGGATTGGGATAGATTAAAAAATAATATTGATTATAGCCAAGCAATATAAAACAATAAAGCAATTAAAAGAAAAATATGACAGAATGAAGTCCTCTATTGCCGTTATATTTACACGAATCACCAAAAAGGAAACTAAAAAAGATTATCTTCAGCTTGGGTGACCAATGTG